>JWHW01020079.1:112451-126255 GCA_000931545.1 Papilio glaucus | reverse complement strand
CGGGAATTCAACACGAAGAAGGCAAATTGGAGCGAGTTTCGTATGAAACTTGGGTTTCTGTAACACAAACATGTTCGGAGGTGGGGAGTACGTAACAAACTTAACTTTGCGCCAGCTAAAATCAAAGCCATGGGTATCACAAAAAACGGAAGTACGACTCCCCACGTTTGAGCATGGGCGGGAGATGCATTGAGCTAGTAAAAGAGATCAAAACACTCGGGTTGACGATGGACTCATGTTTAATGCGGCTATAAAAATGTCTGCAAGTCCAAGGTTTCTATCGTCATCTGTCAACCGCCGCAAAAGTCTCGTGGGGCCTGAACCCCGAGATCATCAGGACTATATACGTTGCGGTAGTGGAGCCCATAATCCTCTACGCGGCCAGTGCGTGGGCGCCGGCGGCACGGAAGAAGACTACCACAACGTTTTTAGACCGGGTGCAACGCGGGTTTGCCCTGAAAATAGTCAGGCCCCATAGAAAAAAATTAAAATGTAATTGAATTAGTCTATATATGTAAGTTTTTAAATAATTGTAAAATAATGTTGTAATTTCATTGAAGTTTAATAAAGATTAAAAATGGCTCTGGCCAAAACACGCCAGGGGAACGAGAGGGCGGCGGGTACGATAGAGCCGCCCATAAAAAAAACGTAAGTATATGAAAATGTGCGGTGAAAAAAAAGGTAATTGGAGTAGACACATTTATAAAGAAGGTTTCGAACCTTCGCGGTAGTTCCATTTTACCCTTTTCACATGCCAGTTGTCTCTACACGGTTCGTTACTTGGTGATGTTTTTGTCACAATAAGTATTTCTTGCAATTGAATTTGTTGAGTTCCTACATACCTTCCAAACTTTCCTACTACCGTATTTTAAGGAATAATAATTATTTTAATAATATTAGAATTTTTTTTTTCTGTAATTCAATATTTGAAAAACGTATATTATATGTTTAAGCATATTTAAATTTTACGTTTGTAATTCATTTAATAGAAGGTTACTTTGATAGATTAGACCGAAAATATTTTATTCTTCAGCTACCTAATTTCTGTAAATCAATTAAATTACCTGTCTGAAATATCGAGAAGCTCATGTAAATAATCAATTTATATGCGGTAGCTACATTTCAATATGAAAGTTAAGTGTAATGGTAAATCCAAAATGCGACAAATTATTTAATAACATAAAATCAGCACCGTAACAAATAGAGGTACAGGGAGGTAGTTTCAAAAATAAATGTGCAATGAAAGTGAAACTGGCAAAGACGTAAAGGTCGGAATTATTTCAGCAATGAAATGTCTTCGTTCGTCGAAAGCTACAACAAATTTGCGCGTAGCATTATGTTATCAGTACTACGAGTACATGACAAATTATAATTTATTTCAGAATAATCTAAATATTATATTGTTAAAGTAAAACTGTTTTTTTTTTAATTTACCGAATGAATATTTTGTGAGTCTGTCAGATAATTTGATTTTGTACATCTCATCCGCCAAGCCAAATATACGTTAATAAAATAACGTTGACAAAATTACGGAATACTGTAATTTACTCGAATTGAAGCCATTATCAATCAGGCGAATGAACTGAAATTCAAATAATTTTACCGATTTTATCCTGATTATTTGAAATATTTATGATTTCGACGGTTCAAGTACTTTACAGCACTTATATTCAAAACAAACGCGATAAAATCTGAAAATCCTTCTAACTTCAATGTGTGTATGCAATTTATTCGCGTAAACATTAGAATTCAGATTGATAAATATGGAACTGAGCCGCAATTATTTTACTTTAATGTCATAATCTAATCGTAACAGGGCACTGTTGTTAAATTTACGATATGTTTGGTTAGAAAAGCAGTTTATAAGCCCCTGCGACACGGCTGTGTTAGAAGTAGACGCCTAATACTTCGGTTAAGTTTAGACTTTTAATCAATTTTACGAGTACGCTAGTAATTGTCCAATTGAAAGAAACATTAAGACCAAACAAGACTATATTAGTCTGATATCTGATTATATACCAGAATTGTTTAATAATTCATGTTTTTATAGAAGATAAAAATAAACAAATGATTTTATCACGTTTATCCCTAAATTCAATACATATTAGAATTATTTTGTTAACTATACTTTTTAGTGACGGCTGACGTCACTTGGATGTAAATTGGACGAGGTCCCAAACTATTATCAATTCGCGGGGATTTTATATTTAGATTTCTAAAAAGAATTAGTTGTTACTTTGAGATAGTATAAAAGGGATGTCAGTAGAATTAGAAATAGTCAGGGAAGACGATGTAAGGAACAATATATGTTTTGCTGTATTTTAATTCAAATGTTATATTTCAAGCATTACCTATTTATACTTAGGAATCTGATAACTTCGTTTTGTTACCCAAAAAGGTAAAAAGCGATTACGGTTTTTGATTTTGCACGGCTCTGGCATTCCCTCTATGTCAGCTTGTAACAATGATTTTCATTTCTTTTATTATTTCATATTTACGTGAAAGGAAATTATTAATTAGTAATGACATTATAAATTTTAAGTAAGATGCTAATTAACTTATATTGGCATTACGAAAGGTCCTTTTTCAGTATTTAGGAGTTTTGGCAATACACGTCAGAGCTACTTACGAAAGGAGAATAGAAAAAACATTGTAGTACAACAACTTTTGTTGACGTATAGTTTTTAAGGATTATTCTAGGTACGACAGAATTAGTACACAGCAATAAACACATCAAAAATGTATTGTTAAGAATTAAAAAATAGCAATTAAATTTAAGTATAATTAGCGAACCATTCCATATGCTATATATTCCTAGAGTTATGCAAATAAGCTGTTACCATTTTGCTTAAAAAGGTTTATAAGAATGATAACGATATAATATTTTTTTTAAACTGTATTAAAAAAAAATACGCTCATGTGCGTAATCCAGAGGGGTAGGCAGAGATTATGGATTTCGATTTGGCGCCATACCGGCACACCTCCTTCGCTTATTTAAAAAATTCCGATATATAAACTGTTACATTACTTATCCTATTCTATGTAAGCAAAGGTAGGTTACTCATAAAAGTTTCGTGAGACGAGAGGCTCGGGCTAATGGATGCTGGTAGGTTTTTTGTTTTTAAAACTATAATATTTTATCCCGACGTACATATGTATATATGTCCGTTCCATTGTGACCTCCTGTAGCCTAAACGGCTTGATCAATCTTGAAGAGTGAGATGTCAGATTAGTATTCTTCCTCGAAGTGTCATTTGAATAGTCAGGCATTTCTATTAAAACCTAAGACCTAATAAAGTTAATAGAATAATTATAAAAAAATAATATTGTAATATAGAGGGGGGAAGTAGCATCGATCACCCATAAACATCTTTCATAAATTTAAGAATCATACCGAAAGAGGAAAGTTGTACGCATGTGAGGACTCACTATAATAAATCAGCCTGACTCTTGGACTCTCCGACTGACGTTAACCTACCGAATTATGGTCACGTTTGCTTGTTTAGATTTATTTACGACCTTGTTTATTTTACTTGCAGCAAAATTTATTACAGCTTAAGTGCTCATTTCTAATGTTGTGTAAATTGCGGTGAAATTATGTTTACAACAAATACATATGTATATTATGACGTCTAATAAATAACTTTGGTTAAATGTTTTTGATATTCATCATTCTATCACGTACAATGCGCCAGCAATGGTACTCCATATCTCTTTTATTTATTCGAATATAAAAGGACATTGATAATCTATGTATGGATGATGGACCAAGTACTGCCCAGAATGAACACATAGTACATTTTGTTCCATACGTCAACACTAATCTATAAACTGAAGCGCTCCTGAGCGCTGAATTCTGTTCAGGGAGTCAAGAGGAAAACAAGTTATTCGTTGTCAATTATTTATTGAGTCTATATTAGCGCTTGTCAAAGGAAGGAGACTCAGTTTTTACTCCTGTCAACGGTCGTGGCAATACCTCTTGAGGTCCGAGCCTTGAGTGATTGCTATAAGTAGTCGTATACAGTGTCTACAGTCTATTGTGTAGTGAGAATATTAGGCTACAATCTGTGAGACATCATATAGTATTAATAATAGCTATTATTGATGATTTTCAATCATCATTGACAATAAATCTCTTTGTAATTACTATAATATCTTATTACGAATTAAACTGTAAAGTTGTACTGTTAATGTTCTGTTAGTCATTATTAGAGATTGGGTGGGGTAGATATAGCAAACAAGCCAATGTTTGGACAGGACAAAATCCGCCGCATCTACTACTACTATAATCATCTGTACACTGTATACAATGTACACTAGTACATTGTATACAGTGTACAGATGATTATATTATTTTACAAAAACCTAAATAAAATAAAATGTAAATAAATAATTCATGTCGCATTAATAAACAAAATCCGACGTAACCGTAGTGGCCAAGAGTACGTAGTTACAGTTTAAAATTGTTCCGTTGTGATACTCGTGGCACAGACCTGTGGATTGTGAACAAAGCTAATAATTTTATTCAATGTAGACAAGTTGCTATTCTCGAAATCATTTCTGTGACCTGAGGCGGAACTTTGACAACAACTTTGTCTGCACGGACTGCGTGTTGACATAACTTGAGTGTTTGCTTTCAAATACGGAAACATCGCTAAAAATCAAATTTTCTCAACATTATAACTAAATAATGTTGCAAATAACGTTAAATATTAATAGCGTTTGATGTAAATAATGGATGCAATAATCATTTTGAAGTCTACTGCGCAATTTGGGCCACTTAGATATTCCTGTAAATTATAAATATTTGGGATGTATAATTTTTAACAAAAACTACTTGTTATAAGTTTTATTTAGTTATAATATTAAAGGGAAGTTAACACTACAAAACTAAAAAAGTAAAAAGTGCATTAATCGATTTGTATACAGGGGAAAAACATTGAGGTAATTTTAAAATGTTCAAGCAAAGTATAAAATTGAGTTATAGCTTATATCAATATTCACATTTTTGTAATAAAAAGAATAAGACATAAAAAGCTTCCATACACGTTTATGTTGCTCGTAAAAATGATACTGACGAGTGGTAACATATTATGTTGGTTATGTTATTATAATAAATTATGTTGTACATGTGGTAAAATATACTCCATTTCGTAGCTTGTTGTAATTAAACAATGTCATGTTTAAATATATTGAAGTATAATATCATTTAAAACTTGAATTATGCGTAATATAATTATATTTGTACTTCTAATAATAAGTTCCTTTTAGTGAGATGTTAAAGTAAATTTAGTGTTGGCAAGTCTATCTGTAGGACACATATTGCATGAATTATTATTAATTAAAATATTAGGTAGCATCAAATTATGCTATGCAGACAATATGACTTATTGTCAGGTAAATGTCCTAGATTTATCATTATCTAAAATATAACAATTTTGTATAACAGATAATTTTCGTTGGAATATAGTTCCTTATGTGACGTTAAGAAAAATTATCTATAAAAGTATATACATATCCAGCTACAAATAATCTTTTAAAATAACCTATTACACTGATTAAAATAAATAAAACTATTAATGTATAAATATTGTTAATACGTAGTAAATTGCAAGTTAGCACCCATAAACTTTTATACTAGTCGTAAAAGGAAACATGAGAACAGGGATTTTGTCCTTCTTCGTCATTGATATGGCGCGTAATAAAGTTTGCTATAGGTGGATACAACAATAAATATAAATTTTGTAGACGGAGTTACTAGCGTTCCTATTAGTCATTTTTATGGTAGAAAAAATTAAACCAGCACCTCACCTGATGGGACGAGGGAAGGCCATGGATCTTTGTCAAGTAGCACTTAAGGTGTTACTGGGGCTTATGCGACTGCAGTAGTACTACGACTTATAAAAAACGACAGAAATAGATGCACGTATCCGCATACATCATGTCCGACTTGCATGCATCATCTCCGAGTTCAAAAAAATGTTGAAACCAGAAAACTGTCCTGGTTTAGTTCAAAAATCCACGCCTTTGTTTGAGATACATTTTAAGTTTGAAAGTAACTATCTGGCCCACAGCCAGTCGTTTGTCATTCGTATGTGTATAAATATACATAAATCACTTTTATTATCATTGCATAAATTGTAATAAAATCTCATCATAATTGCTACAAACGTAATCAAAAAGTAATTTAATACTTCTTAATTAAAAACTTTCCTGAAATCCCCGTTAATCATTCCATCTTAAGCTTAAGCTAATGTTTTACTATAGTCAATCTTTAGGGCTGCTACCGGTTATAGAAATAATTGTTTGTAACATTCCATTCTAGGTATAACTGGTGTACATTCATGGCATAGATATCTACATAGCTACAAATGAACTTGTATGTGTACATTTCTAGGCGAGCAGCGACAAAATTATAATTATCTGGATAACGATTGTTTACGGTATTACCAATATAAAATTAGCTTTGTTTATGGAAGAAGGTGGCAAATAAGCAAGCGGAGCACCTGATGTTAAGTGAGCGTTGCCCATAGACATCCGCAACAAGCACATGTGTTGCAGATGCGTTGCCTACCTTTAATGGGCAGAAGAGGATAGACAGGAATGAGGATATTTCCTTTTCCCTGTCAAACCCTCTCCGTCCAATCCTCTTCCCGTTCCCATCGTATCCTTATGAGAAAAGGGTGGGAAGGGGAAGAGGACTGAAATTAGGCCTCCGGCACCTCACTCATCAGACGAAACGCAGAATACTTCTACTTCACGCCTGTTTTCTGTGAGGTCGTGGTATTTCACCGGTCGAGCCGGCCCATTCGTGCAACAGATGTTGTTGTTGCGGGCTCTACCACTGTCATATACAGCTATATTTTAATATTTTTTAGCGTTATGATTTGAGATTACATCTTTCTCAGATTTTTTAATCAGTGTGCAATATTTAGCTGTAGTTTGAATGTTCTAACTTACTGTGCCATGGAAGTATGCAAAATATAGTTTTAAACTAAATAAGTAAATTAAAAATTATTTTTTAAAATGCGAATGTAAGATTGTTTATTTGTTACGATTAAACGCCTTCATGACTCAACAGAGCTTTATGTAATTTTGCACACACATTATCAGGATTACAGAAAAGAACAGAGGGTTCCTTATATCCCGAAAAAAAAAACTTCCCGAGGGATAGAAAAATAAAAGCTAGAAATAGATAAATATAATCGGTCGCCATGGTAATGAATAGCATGACAATAACAATTGTAACTCTCATATCGTACATTATTACATCTATAAATACTGAGTAATTATACGCGAAATCAAGTTACAAAAATTTTCATCAAGGAATATAAGAAACAAATGCTTGTGAAGCCGCGAACAACATCTAAAACAACATAAACGTAACAAATTTTCTTGTTGATATTTCTCGCGTGGTTGTATTTTGTTTGAAGTTCAACAAGGTTAATCATAAAAAAACATTTCTGCTTAATTTATTTTATCACCGGCTCTCCCTTATTAATACCGCTATTGTCAGCGTTATGAGAAACTCTTCTTTGATGTCAAATGAAACATTTAATTATAAGACAAAAGGCGGTCAAGTCTTCAAAGAACAAATTTGAATGTTGTTTTGTTTGAAACAATGAAGGGTTTGCATAATGAAAAATTTATAAAAAAACGTTCTATTAAGGTGCTCTTATTTATTTTAAACTATTTTAAAGATATATATTGCCATTTGGTAAGTGCCAGGACAATACATTGTACTCTTGTTACTGTTTATTTATATCTTATAAAACTTAGAAGTTCAAAACGCAGCAAAAGAGTTCCTTCATTAAATGAGCTACAATTTTAAAAAGCGAAACACGACAAATGATTATGATTTAAGAATGTAAGCATATTTAAAGGTGATCCACACAGCATCAATAGTTGTTGCGCGAAAAGGCTTTGATCAGGTATCACCGGCTGGTGACTGGAATGATGGTCACATACATGGATGGTTGTAAGGTAGGAGCGTAGGTAACTCTGCCATCAGATGTACCGAATATTTGATTGAGTTTGCAAAAGACTTATTGATGAGGATGGCAAGTGACCGATCTTTATGGCGATTCAGGGCCGACGCCCATAAGACTACGTACAGTGGAAAACTGCTATTTGATTTTGTCGGTGATCATGAAATATCACGATCTTATAGATTTGAAGTAAGGACTTATTTATACGTTTGCATTTTATCTGATAACGGAGATGCCGAAAGCAAATTCCTGTTTTTATCCATTTCCTTTTCTTTTCTTTATCTCCTTTGGTCTATTATACATTCCTCCCACTTCTGTTGTTGTTATAGTTGATATTTAACAGTTTCTACTTAATATCTAGATTTCGAGGACGAAGGAACGATTCCTCTTACATTTCGGACATTATTTCTAACTAAACATAATCCTAATAATGTTTAAAAGAGGCGTCGGATCCCAGCAAAAAGTGGTAGCAGACATTCATTTCGGATTATGTTAAATGGGAATCGTTTTTGTGTTCCCTGACATGTACGCTAAAGTTTTTGTCACGGTAAGTCTTAGGCGTTTAGGAATATGTATGAATGCTTCTTTACGTAAACACATATATATTCTATTATGTTGATGCTTTAATGTATTTTTCATACTGAGTGAGCTGTGGTGAGCAGTGACACTCTCTACAAAAATATATATTTGATCCCGAACTCACTATAATTAAGTGGCAGCATTAAGAAATAAATTATTTAAACAGTGGCAGAAAGGTATATTCAGTAGTAGCGGCATTTGTTCTTTTTCATGACAATATAATTTCGAATTGCAAGGTCCTGTGAGAACACGGTCGAAATACGTTATACAATACCACGGAGGGATACTTTATTTGTGGCATAACTTTTGATATCTAGGTAATACGTGACGAGAATAAATACTGGCGGCTTTAGAGATACACTGTAATTGTAACTTTTATTGTTAAAAATTTCAGAATAATCAGTATCAACATTAAGGTATTTTCATAACGAATAATAATAAATACTTTAATATACACGCACTACTTACAAAGAAAAAATTGCTTTTATTTTATGCAAACCTATTTTAGCTTCACTTGACTCTTAGGATATTGAGCTTTAAGGCCAATATTTCACCAACTAATATTATGATATTCCATATGTTTCCCCTCATTATATTCATTTCAAATTATATTGTTATTCAAGAAATTAAAATTATTGAACGCTTAAAGGTAAACTTAATTTCTCACAACCGGAAACCTTTGAGCTAAATTTGAGGAACAGTTAATTCGTTTAACTTTAGTATTAAGACAATGGACGCTGATATGGCTTTATAACTGTTACTCGAGAACAACTGAGACTGATCCCTTAATGTGCGGTCCAAAGTAAGCAGTGACTAGTGAATACGACCAGCAATTTATCTCCCAACTAAATAGATGCTATTTAGTTGGGAGATACGGACGTTGGCTAACCACACAGATATGTTTACACCGTCGTGTTAGTCAAAACATGAAACATTAGATATTGTAAATAAAGGTTTTATGTACTTGGGGATCAGTTTCATTTTCGGGAAAGTACCCTATATCATTTTCTGTACCCCTGACAATGTGTGTGCAAAATTTCATGATGATCGGGTAAGTCGTTAAGGAGCTAAAGCGTACCAAACAAACAAATTCACATTCGCATTTATAATATTAGTTAGGATTAGGATTTTTCTTTGTGGGTAGCGATGGCATAAAGGTTATTAAGATTGAAAATATAATCCTTAAATTGAACGCAAAACTTTATTCAGGATTTAGGAAAACCTGTAAAACAATTATAAATGTTGTTTATTGCTCTCGTCGGGTCCTCAAACATTTATTAGTTATATATTATTCAGATATTATTTCAGATCTCCACATATTATAATTCTAGCTTAAATAATTGATATTATAGTTTATTTTTCACATCTAAATTATGATATTATTTTCTATACCAAATCAGCACTATTTATTAGGATTTACTATTTTAAAGTCTTTACTTGAACTTTATTATCATTTATGTAGTTTCTGCTTGTACTCCCTTTAAATTCTTCAAAACGTTGGGTTAATTTGTTCGGTGTGGGTTCGCACAAGAACAAGCAATAATTTAAAGTAATTTGTCCATTATCCTTATCCTCATAATTTTAGAATAATTATGAAAGAATAATGCCATCTAGGTGTACCTAAGACTAAAGGTGTGAACTGGACCAGGCGCTGCCCCGGTAAGTTAAGGGAGTAATGAATGATTGATGATGATGACTTCTAAGACTAAAGGAATCGTGTTGTATTCGAGTCGTAATATAATTTTGGATGGGCCGAACGGTAACAAATAAAACGACCTGTTTTCAGGTTGTTTTTCTTACAATTGAATAGCGGTGTGCCTGAGGATATGCACAATGCAGAATGGTCGTGTAAACAACATGTTGGATAAATCTTTTTAAAACCTTAGCAACACCATACTACGTGTGATAACTGGCCGCAGAGAGCAGCCTGATTGGTATAAAAAATTTATGGGATGAAGGGGCTTTTTATTGAATAAATAAATTAAGCGTTAGCGTTGCCCACATCAGTATAATAGTAAATTTTAATTGTTTCTTTTGTATGTTTTTAGTAATAATTGTTTTTAGTTTTATGTAAGTATAGTGAATTAAAATTGTTTTGTTTTGTAATAACAACGAAATATTGATAATAATAGATTACTAAATATTGCAACTAACATTTTATATTAAATAAGTGGTGACTGAAAAGAAATACAAGGACAAGGTAAGTTTGCTTTTGAAAAGTTGTGTCATCCGAATATAAAATTCCTTAAATGTAAGTTGGAAACTATACAGGGCATGGACTGCCCTTCTAGTTTTTGTCGATTTGGAACACCCGTAACCATAGCCAAATTTACTCAAGCTATACGTGCTGGTGTTAGAAGCTGGTCCAATGAAAATGGTAGATATCGGAGCGCGCAGGTACAAGCAGCTAAGAATAGCACAATGAAACATAATATCTTCAATACTAAAATGATCGTCGTCACTACACCAGGAGACATTATACATTACATTTTGAGTACATTTGAATTCTTAGCCTAATATGTTAAAATAATTAAAAACGTTACCCAGTGAAAATGTTAATGAAATAACAATAGGCTGGATGTTTGTATGTATGTTGCGCAATCTTTCGTCATCATTTTTACTAACTTATAGTACGTCCGATTGACTTGAAAAATTACACTCGCATCAAGAATCGATGACAATATATCTTTTATAACTTTGTTTTAAATTTGAGCAGGATTATAGGATAAAATAAAAACTAAAAAACGAGCTTTTGTAACCAGCCGAACTAAAAAGTAGAAAATAATTTTTACTGGTATTCAAAACACCTGTTTTAAGTTTTTACTTTTGTCAGCCTGTGTGTTTTATACTTTAGCTTGTTACTCGCGAATGATAAATATAGTTATTAAAATATTTCTTTTATATGCAGACTAATGGTTAATTGAAATAATAATATTTATCATTTAGTTTTGTGTAGTGGCAAACTAAATTTCTTCTGTGTTAAACTAACGAAATCTCTCGGTCCGTTTCACTCAACAAATTATCTCGATTTATGGACACGTAATTATGTTGCATAGCTGACAGACGTCTTCGTACTAACACTGCTCATAGCAAGCTACGCCTGGCCTTCGATTAGTTTCATCTATTTTCATTTCGATAGTACACAGTGGAAGCGCATATGAAAGATGGCGATAATCTGGCAAAGAGCCGAGCCAACCACTTTACACTGTCAAAAAGTTTTGCCTACATTGGTGGCTTCCACTACACGTTGAAACGTAAAATCCTTGTAGTATGGCTACCATTTTTAACCTTTTTTGTACAGTAAATTGGTACTGTGACATGGTGGTGGTGTGATTGACGGAAACAAGTTGAGAACAAGGACGCACGGAAGAAATATACAATAATTGACGTTGTATCATTCAATAACGTATTAAAATAGTAGATGGTTCTATGGTTGGGTCAGTGAACAACAGTTTTAACAGTAGTAGAGCCCGCAACAACATCTGTTGCGCGAATGGGCCGGCTCGACCGATGAACTACGATCGCACAGAAGAACTATGCTTCTGCGTTTCGCCTGATAAGTGAGGCGCCGGAGGCCCAATTTTAGTCTTCCTCCTTATTCTATGCTTTTTTAATAAAGATAGGATAGGATGGGAAGCGGAACAGTACTGTACGGGGAGGCAATGGATAAGGAGGGGAAAAATTCTTTACCTGTATATCCCCTCCTCCGTCCATTAAAGGTAACGCCAATGCATTTGAAACACATTTGCTTAATGCGGATGTCTATGGGTAGCGGTTAATTAACATCAGGTAACTGCTTGCTCGTTTTCCACATTCTACCATAAAAAAAAAACAATTATTAAGTCAGTCCTATTAACAATAGTCTCCTAGGTTATGAAAGACATGATTATGATGATGAAAAGTAAATGATAGTTGTTTATGATATATGCTTGTGTGTATGCTGTTGTGTTTTATAAATAATGGTATAAAAATTCACAATCTTGTTTCAAAGTTGATTAATTGTGATGTAATTTTCCTGTTCTTGGTAGTATAATTTGTGTCAGAATGAACGACGCTTCAGTAATTACCCTTTCGCGTATCGCCTTAATGGCCATGTTCTTCGATTAAATTAAAACGGGCTGTAAAGTAGATACAATAATATATGATATAGAGAACCAGCATGGAAAACTTTATGGAAATTTAATGAATCTCATAACAGTTTGGAATTTTAGAACGACGTTCTAGTGTTATGTGTAATGCGTATAATTTCTCTCTTTCTTCAGCCAAAAGTCGTCAACTGCTCGACGTAGGCCTCCCCCATTAATCGTCATAAAGATCGATCCCCTGCTGCCCTTATCCAGTTGGCGCCCGCAACTTTGACCAGCTCATCGTTCCATTGTGTGGAAGGCCTACTGACGCTACGTCAACCTGTAGCTAAGTGGCCACCATTCCGAGATGTGTTCGGCCCATTCCCACTTAAGCTTTGCAACTCTTCGGGCAATGTCAGTTGCTTTGGTTCTACTGCATATCACATAATTTCTAAAACGATCTCGCAGAGAACCTTAGAGCATTGCCCATTCCATTTCTCATTGAGTGATCATAAATCGTCTAATAGTATAATTTAAATACAAATAAAACGATACTGGCAGTAAAACATTAAACATTATAGCTGAAAGTAAATCATATTTAATGAATTATTTATTAAATATATTGATTTCTACTAATTCGCTGTGATAAAGCTAACTGATTGATGGATCTTTATTTTTAAAAAGTTTTTTTTTTTAAATCAAGGCAATAACAAAAAGGATTTCGTAAAAGATATTAAATTAAAACCGACCCATGTCAATAACCTCTATACTTTGTAAGACTATAGAGCGTATGTTGAACTCCTTTTTTTTTTACGTTTGGAAAATGCACCTTATACATGTCGACTGTTCAGGGCAACAGGGGGGTCTGTGGGGCTTACCCCACGAGGGGCGTGCCCACTAAAAACTAAACGTTCCCTCATAGCCATGGTGTGGGCGCCACGGGAGCATGACTAGCACGTGACACCGCGACGCCCACTAGCCGCCCAGGGATGGGGACCCGCGCTACGCCCTTAAAAGGGCCCCACGTCCCAAAATGGTCTGGGGCGCACCTCAGAGGCGACACCGTGCAATGCAGTTTCGGGATTCCCTGCCCTCACCCGCTGGCGCCGCCTTGAGTTTTTTATAGAGGTTCACTCCTCACGGCCCACGTCTTGAAAAAGACAGAGGCCC
>JWHW01020079.1:81983-112277 GCA_000931545.1 Papilio glaucus | reverse complement strand
AGCGATCGTTATTGCATCGTCTCGATAGTCGACTACGTGCCTAGGCCTTCGATAGTCTTTGCGGAACTTACCGAGCACGATTGTTTGGTGGGTGGCGGCACCTACAACTAGCGAATTAGGGTGACCGGCGGCGGAGTCGAAATAGCGGCGCGACGCCAACTTCAGGTGTTGAGTTATGGTGGGCAGCTCTAAGTCCACGTGCAAATCGACGTTGCGCACGAACCACGGCGACTCTGTGGCCCTGCGCAAAATCTATTTTGGATCAACTGAAGTCGGTAATCTATTTTGGATCTATCATTTTGCCCTTACTTTCATTTCAATAACCTATCGACAGTTAGCACTTCCTATCGAAACTAGTAATCTGTCATCGGGGGACGAATAGCTTACTACGAATAGATAAAAATTGTGCTTACCTGCGTTTCAATAAAAGTTTCAAGTTACTCTCGGATAGATGCAGCATCTCTAGTAACGTCATTCGCCTATCTGTCATAATCGACCGGAATGTCAAAATCACAATAATTTCTGGATTATTCTAATAGAATATTGTAACATCATTAAAGCATTGGATCATCTTCAGAAATGCTGTGACTGAAAAATAGGTCTATCCAAGGTCTATCAAAATTTGCATACCATGTAAAATAAATTGTCAACAATATACTTCTTAGATACTTCATCAGGGTTCTTTTTACATCACTTATATAAAACCTGAACATAAACTTATGTAACGCGTCATTGAATACTTACAATTTATACTGAATGTTGCGAATGATTCATTGGAAGGTAGAGTTATGAAGAATGTAGATAAAACGAATGTAATGGTGTTTGAAAGAGGTTGGTTGAAGAGAATGTTAACGGCCAAGAAGTGGAACAGGTGGAAGATTTTATGTATTTGGGATTTATAATCAGTAGATATGTGGAAAAACATATAGTAATAAATAAATAAGTAAGCACTAACGCCTGTCCCTCAGAGGAGTACGCAGAGGGTTGCTCCATTTAATGCGATCCTGGCACACATTTCTGGATTCATTTACATCCATAGAACTCCTTGCATCGGTTTTACCTAACTAACCTGGTCCACATGAGTTCGTTTAGGACGTTCTCTTCCAACAATACCTCTCACTTTTGCATCATAAATTTGTCTTGTCACTCCCTCTTCATTCATTCTTTCAACATGCCTGAACCACCGTAGCATACCTTTTTTAATTTTAGTCACAAAGTCTTCTTTTAAACAACACCTTTCCCTTTTTTATTATTTTTAAACCTATCACGCCTAGCATTTTCAAGAATTGCATCTCAACGGCAATAATTCTGTCAACATTCACACATAGATATAAAAAAGATCTTATTTTTTGTATTTGTGATACGAACCAAGAGTTTACGAATACATATACGTTTGTGAGCCTCATTATAGAAATGAATTAAACAAATGTTATGGTAAGTCGTGCTACAGTTTTATATCGGGGCAAGAATTGATGTGTTCCCGATTTGTGTAGAAACTATTGATATAGAGTTAATACGTGACATGAATGAACATCGGGTCGTTTACTCTTTGCCAGTTTTTGAATGGGAATAGGAGCTAACGACCGAATATTGTCTAAATGTTTTTTTAATGTTTTTTGATCACCGTCGCCTGCGAAATATTCGTTTCTTTATTTTGTTTAAATTTTTTCTGTTTAGTTTTGTTTACATTACATTGTTTTCGTACAAGTTCAGTAATAGATAGATCTTAGGGTTAATTGTATCCAAAATTATTTATTATTATTATAATATACGTGCAAAATAATCATAAAACCTTCACAAATAGTATGTGTACAAAGTACACGTATATTTTGTCGACACATGTTTCACCAAGCGTTTTGGCGTAGCAAAATGAAGCATAAATTCCTTCAAAACCTAAAAGCTTTCCATTTAGGAGTTAACATGCCGCACATAAAGTTGAATATTTTTCAGTATCCCCGACCGGGGACGAGAAGTTAAAAAATGTACCATATGACACGATTATCATCATGGTATATTTTAAATTTAATGATCATATTGGAGTTAAACTTAAAATATAATAATAGAACATTTCGAAGGACTCAGAACTACTGATTAATATACGATACGTATTGATTTTCTTCCCCTTTCTCCCCCTGCAGTAATAGAGTGAATATGTTAATGCTGAGCAATTGTGCACCATCTTTCGTTTGGATCACGTTGCCTCTTAAAATCCATTGGGATTACAGGATTGCTTTGGAATGGTCACGCACTAATTTGTTCATTATAGAAGATCTCTTCAAATTGCAAAGATATATAAATACTATGTAAAGTAACTGTAAACTATCCATATCATATGTACGTGACGAAAAGAAACATCTATTTCATCAGATGTCATAAACATTGCCTGTATGTTAATTACAACCCTAAGTACCAAGCCACCGCCATCGTACGGCATGCCTCATCAAAATTAATTGGATTGATTTCATACAAAAATGTATATAAAGACTCCATTCGAACATTGCAGTTATGTATTCAACTCGTAGCAAGTACTACATCGTGAATAAACAAATACAGCATGTCTCTTTAGATAAAATTAAAATGAGTAAGTCCTAAATTCAAGATTGCTTTGATATTCGCGGGTAGCCTTGAAACCGACATTATATACATTCTGTCGCGGTATAGAAAATATTTTTATTCTGATATCAATTGAAGAATGGTTCGTGAAAGCGTATAGCTTGTCAGGTTATGTTGCTATTTTATGCTTTTCTTATACCTTATAGAATAGATTGTTCAAAAATCGGAGTTGTCCGATGTCATTAGGGATGTAGGCTTTGGTGCATTTGTACAAAGGAGATTTTTAAGAAGGACTAAGGTCTTTTTGTTTTACAAGGGAACAAAAGGATTTCAAATTCGTATGCAATCGGAGTAAGACATGGTTAATTTGAGATAAATGAAAGAGAAATAATGTAATATACAACTTTTATTAACATTTTTTTACAATTAACAAATACAGCTGAGTATAGTAATCGATGCCAATATTTGTACGAACCACACATTATTAAGTTGGAGTCAGGTAATGTTAATATGGATCGTTTTTGCTGACACAACATCGACCCTTTCTATATTTTAATCGAGTAAGCATTACATCAGATAGCTGAAGGTAAGTCAAGCTTGCTACATTAAATCTCGACCGGTCTTTCATGATATGCCTGAACCCCTAAAAATATTTACCTTTATGCGGAGACATTTCTTACATATTCTTATATATTGAACATTCTAAAAACTTTTTCTATGTTTGGATTAAGAATATATCATTTTTTTTAAAGCAATAGATGTTGTTTCACATTTTTAGATAACTTGATACAAATTTCTTTATAATATGAACAAAAGTGGTTCATCTTCCTTAATGTCCTGTGGCGTATTTGCTATTCCTCTAACGTTGTGGATGTTCATGGGGGACGGTAATCATTTGACACTGGGCTCAATTGAATCTTTATATTCTAAAAAAAATATTGAATGGTAATATAAAATATATAAAAATAGTATATTAATGCCACTCCTCCTTTCCTTTATGGAAATATCGTCATTATGAAGAATGGCCGTATAGTTTATACTAATGCCACTTATACTACATCATCTATTGACACTGAATATAGCTTTTTCATACGATGTAATCAAGCTGAAACTACTAAGAATATGCTTGAATAACATGTTTTATATTTTGGAGCTTTTTTATTTGTTAACTGAATATTAAGTATATTTTTTCATTTGTGTTAAATATGAAACGTGTTTGCATCTTGTATCTGTTGAAAAACCAACTGAAATATAAATTTAACGACATAAAATTATTCTTACTTCTTTAAACAGGTAAAGTTTGTGTTGATATTTCTCAGAAACGAAATATCCAGTGTTTACAGTGTGGAAAGTATTGGGCTTATGATTTACCGCTGTCGGATTATTGTACTATGATGAATGCTTTGTAGCTGTGAATGTTGGTATATATTTTTGTATTTAGAATCGTTCATGACTGAGCGGTTTGGGGAGCGGCTTAGAATGCGTCGGTTGAGGACTTGATTATTGATCACCTTGTACAAATAAGTTTTCGTTTTAAGTACTTATGAAATTGAGTAAATTAAATTCTTCTTCTTGGTCGCTTCACTCTTGTCAGAGTGGTCGTGGTTATCACGCCCCGGTAGATTGGGCAGCAAACAGTACCCGCCGCACGACGTTCCACCACCTCTGCCTGCTGACCGTTAATCGGGCACATCCGTGGACGGGAGCACCCACCGCAGCCTTCACTTGATCCGTCCATCTCATCGGGGATCTCCCCCATGGTCTTGTACCTTCGACTTTCCCTTGTACGACAAGACATTCTATGGAGTCGTTTCCACGTCGACTAACTCTAAAAAAATTAAATTAATTATTTGTTAAAACTTACACAAGGAGTACATCAATGAAATTGCTTTTAATTTAATATAAGGAAAAAATATATATTTAAACTGTTATATAATTTTACGGATATGAATTTGTTCAAACGGAAAAGCGGCCAACTATCTCACGCTTATTCACGTCACGTATTAACCCGATATCACTAGTTTGTACACAAATAGAGAACATCAATACGTGCCCCGATATTAGTTATTATAGAGCTACGCCAAACATTTAAAATATATGTACGTACATAGTACTCTACGTATCACTACATATGTACATGCTGAGTAGCGCACAGGCATCAACTCAAATCCTCCGATTTTACAGAATACCTGTTTAAAGTACTTTTACATTCGTTTTTATGCTATTGTGCTTTGTCTAGTGAATGATATGTTCAAAGGCACAACCCTCTTCCCCATACCTCGGTGTTCTTACCTAATTATAAATTAAATTTATCTTAACTTTTTTCGTAAGTTTGAAGGGAAAAACGATTCTGTCCTTTTTGACAAAAAAGCTGCAATGAGTACTTTCTCTACATAAATTCTCATCTATTATCTAAACGATATATTATATATTATCTCGACAACATTATATTAATCTAACAATGTGTACCATTTTGAAGTTGGTTGCATTGGACATTAAAATATATTATATGTAACGCTGACCGTGCATTAGAACGTTAACTGTTGTAGTTTGAAATAAATACGACCCAATAAAGAAAAAGGTTTAAAGTTATTGTAAATCTGCAGGACAGTATCGTGACACAGCTATCATTTTTATAAAAGTGAGAAACTTCACTGGCTTGGTTCCAGTTTTCTAACACAATTTATTTGTCCAATGTAAGTCCTAAGTTTTGGTTTTTTGGTTCTAAAAAAAGTGAATGTATTTGGCTATGTCTTTATGTTTCCTTTTCGAACTTTATATTCAAAAATAACATTTAATTTGTTACAGCATCCTTAGTACCGAACATGACCAGCTCAGGGTGAAAGACCTCATCTTCAGTACCAATGAGAAATAGCAGGTTACCAAAGTAAAAAATGGAATAGCCAGTTACCACGACTACGGATTGCAACAACTAATTTCCCCTGGCATAACAAAGTCATTTTATTTGCAATTATAAAATTTATCTATTTATATAAATTTATACAAACTAAAATAATATAAGCTAATTGTGTTCATTTCATCTCTACGCACGTGTCCGAATATTAGTGGCGGCGTGGCTACGATTGTGTTCAACTTTGTAAATTTTTTTAAGTTTCATCTACTACCTTTTTGTTATTCCCTAAGGAGCATACAGCACACGGATCTCATCTCGCCTGGGTGTCTTCACGTCGTGTGCTTCCACAAAATTGTGTTTCTACGAAACGTAAGCACTGTTTTAAAAATCGCCCAGAGACTTAACGAAGTTATTTACTAAGATAGTTTTAGCATTTTTGAAATGAAACGGTAAAGTAAACAAGACTTTTATTTAATTTTACAAATATAGTTTCAGTTAGGTAATAACTTATTTTCATTTTCTCACGAGCGGTGCTTATTGTTGTCCATTGACATACAAAAGTCGTCATAAGATTCCTAAGTTAAATATTTTCTTATTTTTTTTTATTTCTATTATTGTCATTTATCCATTAGAATACGATTTTTCTACTATTATAAAATGCAAACTCCTTCAAACTATCCAGTGTACTCCTCATCGTCGTCATCTTGAGAAACATAAATGAGGTTTGTCACCGAAGTATTTCAATTATACTTGTGTAAAACACTCGGTGTCCGCGATGCCATCAAGCATCGATCCTCGTGCAGTGCACCGATTATCGATTGCTAGAGGAATGCGGTATTCTACATGCTTCTTGGATTTCGTACACTGTTGTGTGCGTCAGCGCATAGGATTAATATCGATACTACACTGGTGCGTCCCTACGCTTTCCATTAAGCCTTTAAGTATGAGTGGTTGTCGTTGTTGTTGTTTTCACTTTTAACGTAGTCCTCAATGACTGCCAATGTTTTTTACTTTCTTAATCCACCATGGGTTTTCATAATCAATTTGTATCTTTGTGACAACTTCGGACCGCATTCATTTCATAATTTAAAGGTTCATTTAACATCAAAGCGAACATTTTCTGTGAAGGCAAACAATTACGTTCGAAGGCAATTTATTTTTCATTTTATCAAGGAGCATCTGTGAAGATTTATTTCATCCGTGATTTACCTTATGTGGTCCGGAAATAATTCTTGATACGGTTTTGTTTTTGTGAAGATCATAACATTTTGTAGTAAAGTATGGCATTGTTCTTAAAGATTGTAAATGTTAAATGCTTAGTGTTTTGTGAATTGTAATTGCTTAGTATTTATCATTCGTGAGTTACAATTTTTATACAAGTATGATAAAAGGGACCTAGAGAGATGAATAAATTGCGTACTATTTAATATTAGTAAGTAGGGGGTAATATTTCGACAGTGTTGATGACACCTTGTAATATAACGATGAAAAGCGGCCGTTTAATGACTGCTTTTACTAGTCCCTGTTTGACATAATGTTTATTTTCGACCAACCGATATAAGCTCAAACCTGGCTCAGACGAAATGTAATGTGTTCGAATGTCCCCACACCCTTTTACTGACATAACTTAAAAAAAGTAAAGATTTGTCTACAGAAAATTACAAAAATAAAGGAGAACATTAAAAAGATTTTGATCTACTTGTCCGTTCATCCATACGAAAACTAAATCAATTAACATAATCCTTTATAAATTATAGTGTTGAAAGTATAAATAGAATCCGTTATAAGAATTCATCGCAGGGACATGAAGAAATGTACGCAATGCGATGTGTTTTCGCTCCAAGTTATTTTTTTTTCTAAATCTGAGTAATTCATGTCTAAGTAAGCGTTTCGTATGATGTCAAGGTTCGTTAGACTGCCCTTGATTTATTTATTATCGGATTTGTAGCCTTCTATTCCGTCGTCTTCGCTTTCATGTGAACATTTATGGATATTCTCGAAATACTTAGTGTTAATATTTATAAGAATAAAAAAGCTTCCTTTAATTTGACTGGGGTTCAAAGATGACAAACGGTATCGGTATATATTAGATTATTTATTGCGTTACTATTTACAATGTGTATCGTATGTTATGCTACATGTACATTTTATTTATAACTGCAGATAGATTGTACATACACCTATATACTATAAAAACTAAAATACCTAAAATAATATATCGAATCAAAATTTAAATGTTACTACATAGGGTAACTTTTTTCAGTTATTATATTTTTAAAAGAATTTAAGTTTTTAAAGCCATATTACTAGCACGACAGTAAGTGATTGAAATATGGTTACTTAAAATAAAATGGGAAAAATATTGATAATAAAATTTAACTAACCATACTAAAATTACTGTTATAATTTAATGTAGGTTTATTTAATGTAATCAAAGAGATCGTACGCTACCTTATCCTTTATCCAGTTTCATTGTTTGTACTCTGAATTGATTGGTAATACGTCAATAATACGTAATGTATTACCATGTCTGATGTTGGGATTGTTTACTGTATGTAAATATTAATAGGTTATCATTTCAAACACGTATATTATGCGAGCATACTTTAGTCGGTCGGCTTGATAATTATTATAAATCAACAACTCTCAAAAAATTAAAACGGATTTATTTTTTATGTTTTAAACGAACTTTAAACTATATATATAACTAACGACCTTGTGTTCTAAAGGCAAGAGTGTAGTCATTACTCTGCACTCCCAGGGTCGATCGCAGCCGAGAAAGAAGAACATTATATGTTTTGATAAGCCAGTGCTTATTTAGAACTAGCTGTGCCCCGCGGTTTCACCCGCCCTGCAATGATATTACCTACTTAATACTACCGTAACCTCATCACCATCTCCCTGCCCTTTTCCCGCGTATGTGGGGTCGACACAATATGGCCGTAGCACAGTTAAATTGATATAACTTTTTTATTTATAAGCCGATTGAGATAAAACAAACACTAAATGTTAAGTGAAGATTACCACAATAGATTAAGCCGTTTCTGAGATTAGCGATAACAAACGCACAGACGATCAGACAAAAATTCTAATAATTATGGTTTTGGGTTTTACTGCTTTTATGAAGGCCTCCGATAATAGTTTTTCTCAAATATCTTCCATGTACAGACAGCGATCAGTTACATTTTTATATGTATAGATAACGTATCAGATAATGAGCTTATCGCCGTCTTGTTCGTCTTAATTGATCATTAGATAAACGCAATTAGGTATGGATGTAGGAAAAGCGAGAGAGGTTTGCCAGGTTTGCGCCAAATAGAAATACGTAATCTTCTCATACCTCTCTAGTTTATGAACTTGAATGCATATTTTTAATTTTTAAGAAAGGCGTGATTTTACAATATAAAATAAAATAAAATTAGTTGCTCGGTTAAAGCGTTCCTTAACTCAGTAGTTTATTAACAGTCAATTGATACCTAAGACAAAATTTATAGAAACTTAGTATGAAGCTTATCAAAACGATTAATCTTTCTTATTTGAGAAGATATTAATTATGCCCGAAAATGCTTGTTTATTATACCTTAGTAGTAATCAGATATTACAATCGCCTTCAGATCTACATAAAAGATTTCTCACTGTCAACGCTTTGTAACCTTTACGCGGAACATTTTTGCCGTCGAGTATTGCTCCCTAGAGCCATTTGTCCTTTTCCTCGCACGTTTTGTTCGGGCTTTTTGTATTTCGCTCAATAGCACACAGAACTTTTGGTCATTGGCTGCCGCATTTTTTATTATTTACTGGAAATATTATTTTGTAGCTTCGAAGGCGGGAGTGAGTTTTAAATCTTATGCTTAAACTTTTTTATAATGTAATATAATTTTAAATTATTGAGATGCTGCTCTTGAGAAGTACGCTAGGCGTAACTCTGGATAGGCTAGCAATAGTAAGTATAATAAGGGAAAAAGTGTGGCATGAGGAGGACATTTCTACTAAAATTGAGGAAGATTTGCTTCGACGGTTAAGGCATTTTTAAAGGCCCAATTTCAGTCCTCTTCCCCTTTCCACCCTTTTCTCATGAGGATAGGATGGGAACGGGAAGAGGATTGGACGGCCTCCCCGTTAACGGAGAAAAGGAAATACCCTTATTCCCGTCTATGCTCTCCTATGTCCATTAAAGGGCGGCAACGCATCTGCAACACATGTGCTTGTTCCGGATGTCTAAGGGTAGCCTTCACTCAAGATCAGGTGATCTGCTTGAATTATCAAAGATAAGGGTATGGATAAGGTAAATTCATGGTGCAAAAGTAAGTAAAAGGGAACGTTCTAGAACAGGGGTCGGAAATCAGTTTTAAGTGAGATCCGGACACAGTTGAAAAATATTATCGATAATATTTTTTTAGACCTCCAGGTCCAGATAATGTTGGAATTTATTTTCATATTATCGAGGTCTAGAAAAATCATAGGGGCATATAAACAAATAAAAATATTATTTTTAAATGAATATGTTATATATTTAACAATAATTGGCGGTCAAAGTTTAGATCTTCGGTCCGCTTGTTGGCGATCCCTGTTCTAGAACAACTTACACTATTTATCTATTTAAGTATGTATTTACACAAGACAAGTGGTATATTAGTAGGGAGAAGTGAAAATCTAGTGCCAATCCGTGCCCAATGAAAATGCATGTTGTATTTCGAGTGAGTTTCAAGGAGATAAAAAGTGATTTCCCAAGTGACAGTTTAGTCGAGAAGTTTTTCACTTACAATGGTACTTGAAATGTAAATGACGTAAACATCCTATATTTTATATACCTGCTATAAATTTCTATGTTTAGGCACGTTCATTTATATTTCATACTCTACACATTTAAAACTTATATTGTTCATACTGGTTTACAGTTATAATAATAATATTAAATCTTAGACTAGACTAGACTTTTTTAGAATGTTCCCCACTGCAGGGACACAAGCCTCCTCTCCCAGAGAGGGAAGGGGTCGTAATCCGCCATGTTGGCTCGGTGTGGGTTGGTGGATGTCACATGTCTTCGAATTTAGTCCGACGGTCTGGGTTCGAACACGCGACCTACATCACGTACGGCGGGGCCTAAACCACTGAGCCACCACTGGTTTACAGTGAGAAATACTATAATACGACATTAGCCCCTATATATATATAATGTATTTGTACGGTTGCAGAAAATGAGAAAAGACGGAAGGACTGTGCCGCAATCCTATAAAATAATTATCCTCACACTTTGCATATGCACTTGTCTAGCTTTTTAACCGACTTCAAAAAGGAGGCTTCTTCAGCTGTGTTTGGTAGCGATCGGATCAACATATTTAGTGGTACCCAGGCGAAGCCGGGGCGGGGCACTAGTATAGTATAAAGTTCATTTGTAAAATGTTTTCTTAAGGCATCCTCGTATATTGGTATTTCCTTAGCCTGACGCTAACACCGACTCCGAAAATAAATATGATTAAGAATTGATTCTTATGTTTAATTGTATTTTATACTTTTGAGTGCATTTGTTGTTTTTGAATATAGTTTTTTTTAAGTCGGTTTTGTTTTTGTTTAAAAGTTGTTCTTTTTTATGTAATCAGTTTATGATTTATATTGTAATGTTTGAGTATATGAGATATGTTGTTTAAAAACTTTTATATGTCACTTACACAGTGACCGATGATTTCGTTATACTTTTGCGGTGAGTGTAGCTATTACTAGTAGGATTGTAGCACTACTACCAATCTATACTGAGATTAGTGACTTATTGAAATTTTAGCCAAGAAGTTTAATCTAGATTATTTCTGTTTGATAATTTTTTTTAAACTTTTCAAAACTTTATTATATACACTAGCGTAGTGCCTGTGTGCGGCATAGTTCCTGTGTGCGACGTAGCAACTGAGACGATTATTAAAGTGGAGGAATTAATAACACAGATGGAAACAACCGCAACAACCTTGCGCAAATGTTTATTACAATTTCCTGTCAGTTTCGGCGCATTCGAGCCGTTAGTGGTTTCAAATGCCGTACTGCTACCGCAATTTATTACGATTTTGAACAGGACTTAAGTTACGACGTTAGAGATCAAGTAGCTGCTAACTAATTATAGGGAAAGTTTGTTATTGAAATATTTTTTGTAAATTTACGAGTCGTTTTGTAAAGAGAAAATATTTTCTGGTAGGTCCTTGGTGTATTACCATAAACACATAACACCACCACCATCAACACAAACAAACCCTCTTAATGAAGACTAAACAAGCCAAGTAAAATAATTATGACAATTGTCATACTTCATCACTTAAACGTAGCATTGAAGGAACAATGAAGTTTAATGATTTCTTATACTTACACGAAGCATAGAAGCGCCATAGGCCGATAAAGTTTTAAGCACGAATGATAAACACAATATAAATGATTGATTCTCTTTGCACGATACATAATTACGGCAATGTTCTTAGTTTTACTTTTGTAACATATAAAATATTTTCTAAGAACCTTCATAACTTCTAATGTTGTCCAATAAAACTTGCAGAAAGCACTTCGGTCAATGGAGATGAACTTTCGAAGTACCTTTTCAATTGTTTCAATACTGCCTGAGGTTGCCACTCAACTTTGTAAAGTTCAATGTATTTTTGAGTGATGTAAATATTTCTCTTTTTATATTAGAATATTTGTTTATGTCATGGAATTTTTTTTGTATAAAACAATATATATGTAACTCGTACTCACATAGTCTATACAGATAAATAAAAATGATGTCTGGATGTAATTTCAAATTAAAATTTTCATACATAATACACCCGATGTATGTACAACTTTTAACGGCTGAACTGATTTTGATGGGGTTTTTACTGGAAGATAGGTAATATTGTAAGTCATAACATAGGCTAATTTCTCTGAGTAAAAGAAAAGGCGCCAACCTCTGGTTGGCGCAAAAAGTTCAAAAATTTACTCGTCGCGGTATCGAAAGCAGGTCCGCTACCTGCAAAGGTAGTGGAGTAGGTCCTACAAACGTTGCCTAGTAGTAAAATAATAAAAACATTTTGCTTGCGTACTTTATTATTTTTCTACTGTGCTGTACTTTTTAATTTTAAATGTTCTGATGGGTTCTCGCAATTTAAGTAATAATTAGGAATCAATGTTTTACGACAATTTATTATTTTACATTACAATTCGTTGATAGTAAATTTTCGTTGATAGTATAATATTAATCAAAAACTTAATTTATGATTAACACATAAATTTACTAATTTAAACCCATGAATCACAGCTACAAAAAAATTAAACCATTCTAAAACACGAAAAAAACTAATATAAAATCTAAAAAGCATAGACAAAATCGTCTGAAGTGTACAAATGAGCAGATTTGCTTGGTTTACCTTAAACCCCAAGCGCGTGAAACGATTTAGGTGTTACAAAAGACAACAAAAAGTTATTACACAAATTGTAATAAACAAATAGCCATATTTTAAAACTTTTAATTAACTATATAACTTGAGAATATTTAGCTATTTCGTTACGTAGAAGATGGATTTAAATGTGTTCTGTTCACAAGTTGTGGCGAAATCCTGTTAACACTCCTAATGAATGTAATTATCGCCTTGGGTCTTGATTACGAGTCATTAGCCATTGTAACATTACTTAGCGCTCATGTTAGTTGAGACCTACACGAGTTTAGCATGTACAGATTCAAATGAGAAGATAAAACAGAAAGGTCATAGAACTCGTTGGCTAGTTTAAAATGTGGAAATCTGGAGGCAGTTTTCCTACGTAGGGATGTTTCTCGGATTTTATATGAAGAAACAGAAATTCTATGATTTTAATAAACATTCTTCTGATTCTAAAAAGTAAATTGTAAATACACATACCTAATACATTGTAAATTTCATTAAACAACACCGCTTACTTACACTTTGCCACAATAAAATCGCTTGACAAGTTTTCAGTTTCGCTTTGAGAGCTTAAATGCAAGCCCAATTAGAACTTTTGATGATATACTCAAATAAAAAAAATATTTAAATAGTACGTCAGAATAGCGAATTTCATGTGACTGCAAGTAGGCTTAACAGCTGGACATGAGAAACAAGGTTTGCTTAGTTGGCATGTGATAACCGTTGTAAAGTGTTGTATAACCCCCGCGAGTTGATAACGGGCCTAGCGTCGATTTTGATGCCATAATTTAGTGACATCGAACAGTCAGTGCCGTTAGCAACGCTATCTTGTTTGCTGCTATTGTTGTCATCTCTGTTTGAAAATGAGGAGGAAAATACTTTAAACCACAACCAAAACATTGACTATGACATGAGGATATCAAAAATATTAATTACAAAGGCAGTATAAATTCATCATCACAGCATGGGAATAAACAACAGACTTTTATCATAATAAAACAGATTATTAATTATTAATATGTGGTTTTATTTTTAGATATATGTATGTATGTTATTGACTAAATTCCATAATAATTAGAACATTAAAATCACTATATGTGAGTGATTGAGTGAGCGAACGATCTTATTAATATTATAAATGCGAAAGTTTGTATGGATGGATGTTTGTTACTCTTTCACGCCGAGGGATATGTGGAGGGATATGTCGTTAGGCGCAGGCCTAAGAAGAGATGGACGGATTGCGTGAAAGGTGACATGATTTAGAAGGGAGTGACGATTGAATTACGGATGATAGATCGACTTTGGAGGCGAAAACCGGTTGTACCGACCGCATATAAAGTGGAAACAGTGCAGGTATAAGAACAAAAACCAATTTTTAAAATTGTTGTTTGTATGTCTGTTCTGGCTAATCGATCTCTAGATTTGATAGAGTTTTTATGGTAAATGTTACAAGAAAAAACTAAGACTAATTTAATTTGCACAAAGGAACCAAGGTTCAATAGAATCGAGTAAATAACCCACGGAGTTGTGAATAAAATCATGCGTCGTCGTAGATGATAATGCACATGGTTGTAGCAACTAAATAAAAATAGAGTTTTGATTAATCTTGCGCCATGAAAACACATTTTTACTGGATTCAACGCGGACGAAGTCGCGGGTACAGCTAGTAAATACATATCTCTTATCGTGTCTTACGCTAGTCCACGTAAAGCGGAGACTTTATTCTTGGTACTTATGTGTTGCAGACGGAAATATACCTTAATTTTTGTAACCACGTAGAACAAAGAAATTGTTGAACACAATGATGTGATTGTTTCGGTGACTGTACTAAGAACTGCAACATTCTAAGCAGGTTTAATACCTGTTGCCGCGTCTATTTTCGAGCAAACATTCGGGGTTGTTCATGGTAGGTATGTCACTTTTTACCCTTATTGATTTTGGAAAGTGCGTAGAAATTGGATAAAATAAATTTTAATAGAATAACTTAAAAATTAAAATCTCATATTAAATTTAGGTTTATAAATGATTTCTTATATTTACGCGAATACTACACTTATTATTATATTATTTTTTACTTATTATTATATTGAGTACTACCACCGGCTTGGGATCCTGTGATAAATAAAATTAAATCCCAAACCAAGCATACAAAAGAACTCACGATACTGTGAGCTCATTCCGCATAGATCGGAGCAAAAATAATAATTGAAAATAAGAGACTACTTCATCAATAACTTTGACATTGGGCCATCAGACACCTCAGCCCCCCCGTGACCTCGAGCGCTGTAAAGTACTCGAAACGTCAGGAACCAAAACCATTAAATAAACGCGATAAAATCCGTTTAGGCAACGCATCTGCAACACATCTGCTTGTTGCGGATGTCTATGTGTAGCGCTCACTTAACATCAGGTGACTAGCTTGTTCTATTGTCACCTACTTCAATAAAAAAAATCTACCAAACATTAATTATTCTGCGGTTGTTTCGTTAATATTTACCTAAAACACTCGTGTATTGATAATTTAAAAATATGAAAATAATTTTCTTGACAAGTAAAACATCCCGGTTTTATTCTAATGCTTGTTTATGACAAGTTTTACGTAAGTACATTATAATAGAACGTGACGTGAATTGGAATGGCATGATATGGAACTAAGCCTTCCCTATAATGAGCTTACATGAATTCATAAATAAGTTTTCGGATACCGAAAGAATATGAAATATACATTTGTGTTCACAAAATATTTAAATTTGTCGTGCGTAAATTCGAATATTTTTTTGCCATAGCTGTGCATAAAAAATGAAAAACCTATGCATGTATACCTTTAGTTTATACATATTTTAATTCATTCAAAGCCTAAACGACGGCAGAAGCGGTGGTAGTACACCTTTAAATTTCTAAGGGAAGAACTTCTTGGAGCTTGGTTCTTAGTAAGCACAAAAACTGTAAGAAGAAGACTGAAATTAGCGGAAATAAATTCACACTTGCCTGCCAGAGGCCACATGCCATCGAATAGCTCTAGTTAATTTTTCCCAATCACGAAAATTGAACGAAGCTTGGACTCAAGTTGTATTCACATATAAATTCCAAAATTTTCGGCAAGCAGTCGAAATGAATATAAACATTTTTGATAACTTTTTAAAACGAAAAAATGGAAAATGTATATTCAGATGATCCATTTATCAATCGTAAACAGGCGTCATAATTTTCATGGCATTATGGCGGAAGAGGAAAGTGAAGGCGCCGAGAGTTCCGTCATAAATCAGATTCCATCTGCTCATGAACATCGCTAGTTAAATTATATTTCGCAAACCTTTTCATTTTAGGGTTATACCTATATTAGCTGTTAGCCGAGAGTTATGTGGCACTTTTTATTTCTCATTTATATATATTTAAACAATACGAACAATGAAAATCAGCTCACGATTGTACTACCGTAATCCGTACTGGTTTGAAAATACTTTTTAAGCTCAATCTGCGTATTCGTCAAAGTTTTTCTCGAAACATTCGATCAGTCATTTATATCCGCTATTTATATCCGAATTTGGTTCATGATAGACTATGGTGGCTGCTATGTCATGAATTGCTTAATGATTTTTAGACGCGCAAAAGAATCTAGAATAGATTTTGTTGCATGGTTTAGGTTTTTACAGTACTTGGCTTACTTTAAGTTAAGACTTACTTAGTATATCGAAATTTTTATAGTATAAAAAACTCAGGTAGGAACTGCCTACAGAAGTGAAAACTCAAACAGGGATGTCGCGACAATACTTCAAAAATAAATAATCAACAAGAATAAGCCCCAGTACCTTAAAAATAAAATTCAAAATGGAATACAAGAAAAATAAATGAATGAATCAAATAAGCATGTTGCTGACGCGTTTTGTTGACACATGTTGAACATGTTGTTCACACGAACCTATAAGATTTTCCCTTACCAAATGTGCTGGAGTTTTTCCAAAGATTTATAACTTTACCGACACGTCATCATACATTTATTTTATTAACATAGTACAGATCTAGCATATTTATATACTTGCATATATCGTTGCATATTCTTTGTATATAAGCCAGAGCCCGAAGAGAAAAAGTGGCAGGTGGACAGTACATTGTTGAATGTGTAGTTCACAATAGGAGATTGTCATTTGCTTTTCTCTCAGGTTTTTCTGTTAAGTATATTTTTATTTTATATCTGCGTTGTTACTTAATTAAAAATTATATTAACGGCGTGTGATTCAGTCACATTTAAATGGTGACTAATATTTTATAATGCATGATATGATCAAATTATATTAAATATTAAAGTCATATAAGTTAACGAGCCTGAAAGCCGACGGAGTAAAATGTATATTATTGCGAGTTCATTAATGAAGCCATTAGAGTTTTGGTAACTTTAGCGGCTTGCCTAACAGCCGAGGGAAAGCTGTGGAATGCTTCACGCAAATAGCTGCAGCTAACTACAAGCTATAACTAACAAAGTGAGCGGCTAAAAAACTACGTAAATTAAACTTTTACGTAAACATTTTGTCTATGTAAATTTTCTTTGTAATAAACCAGAACGTTCGGCTAAATTACTTATGACTGTAAAAGCTTGATTATTATAATTTCATTCTTTAGGTTGAAAGATATATTATTGCGTTGAATATGACGCTAAAAATCTAAATGCTATCTTAGAAAGCTGTTTTCACGAATTCAATCTCAGTCCGAACGCTTCGAGAGACCAGCTAATAATAACACTAGATTTCAAATAGTATTCCACATTTGACTGCGATAACATTTCAACAGAGAGCAAAGTGGAACTAGTGGATTCACTGTATTATGTTTATTCACACAAATAAATGTTTATTTCATAGTAAGAAATATTTTATTGAAGTCTAAATTATCGTAGAACATAATTTTCACAGCTTATTTCTTATTGTCTATTCAAGTCTAAATTAGTATTCGATATTAATTAACAAGTAATATAGTGTTGATTTGCACAATTTATAATTGACATTTGGTAAATGTCAAAATTATTACTCTATGCACAAAAATCATATATTATGTTTCTATTTATGTGTGTGTGTTATGTTATTTTTCATAATACCCACTTATCTTATATCCGACAATTGTATTTCGTGTTAAGTGAAAAATATCCCCTTTAAAGTGTCACAAGGGAAATTAAGGGACGCCGCGGAATAAGCCCTTGTCTCAAGTTGTGAAAACTATTTGTCATTAAATTAATGTACGTCGCTCTAAACGACTCAGCCGAATGTAGCCGAATGTGTGAGTTTTCAATAAGTTTATTTAGAGCAAGAAATAATAAAGCTAGTAATAGTGCTTTAACTATATTTCTAGCAATAATAGATCTTTGTGTTTGTTTGCTTATATTTATCTTAACAATGAATGTTAATTTTTAAATTGTAAAAGTATTTTGTATTAACTATTCGACTTAATAATATATGTCATAATAGAAACGTAGGTATGTGCGGACAGGCGGATGCTTAAGGAAGCGTGCGACTTCCGCGTGACTCCGCTTACGTATCAACGCCTTGTGTGCTCTGTGACCCGGACTGTGTTCCGAATTCCGCGCCAGATGTGTTCACTGATATGTGAACCATACCAATAGTTTGTTGGCGGCTTCGCTTCCTTACGAATCAAAATGTCAATTCTCACTTTTGTAGTTTTATGTCATAATATGCACTTTTGGGACTTTATGATGAGCGAAAAGAAGGCAGCGATCACTTAATCTGATTACCTAGTACTACTGTTAGTATAGTAATGGGATAACTATCTATGGAGCGACGATAAGGTAATGTTGTAAGAATCCATGACACTACAATTTTTAGGGGAACTAAAAATAACTTTACATACAATGTTCAGGTAAGAAGCAGTATCTATGCCTATCACCTTAAAATAATAGATAAAATAATACGGATATTAATGAGCAATTATTTCTGTAACCATAAAATAATAATATAATTTTCGTACAGTGGCATTTACAAAAGAAATCCGTCTTTCTGTGGATGGGAGAGAAAAACATATTTATGTGGGATTTTACGCCCACTAAAACTATCTCGGTGAACATCCTCGAGTGCAAGAGTAAAGGGATATTTTTTAGAACAAGTACCACTCTGTACACACACGTACACATGCACGACACAGGGAAGAAAGCAAAACTTTGCTTATCTAGGTAATACCTGCCACAAACTAATTTAAACTAGGACCACTATCTGTATAAAAAAATATTACTCTAGTATACGCCACAGTAAGCCATATGGCTTACTCTTAATATTTCCTTAAAATCGCAGTAAGCCATATGGCTTACTTCACACATGTTTGCTTTTGAGCTTTGTATTTAAAAAGCTGAAGTCTTTTTTTCGCTTGCTCTTATATTGAATGACATCATAATAAAAGGCATCTGTGTATAAAATGAAACATGACGGTATGTTAAAAAAAAGTTAAGCAATATACCGTCTCGAAGTCAGTCGCCCGCGCGCCGCCATTATGGCGTGTTCTGTTTTAGTGAAATTTGTTGATTAGTGATTTAATTTCGGATTTTCTCTAGGAGTGATATTGTGAACAATTTGTAAATAGTTGAAGTGGCTGTTGATACTCAAAATTGCGGCCGCGATTTGGCGGATCGTTGACTTTGGGTTAGTTTTTTATTACTTATTATGTTTTATATGTGTTGAAATACCTTTACTTTAGTTGAAAATATCTCGCAAAATCTATTTTCGTCGTTATATTAGAGCAATATTCGGTCGGTCATGCCGTACGTACGTATAACGGCCTAGGAGCGAGCCCCCTCCCCCATCCCGCGATATAACGGTTTGTTTAGCGCAGGAAGCGCGACGTGGACAGTTTAAATGCAAATGGTACCAAGGAATTTTGGTCGAAAGTTAAACTCAAAGGTTCCTAGAAGGGCACAATAGTCAAGTGCTATATTGGCCTCTCATGTTCGCGTATATGTATATGCCCGTAATACATTTTTAGATCGTGTTCGATACTTGAGACACAATTTACAAAAGGGACGAAAGGTGCTTCAAATAACATTTTGTGTAACAAATACACCTTACATTATGTGCTTGCTTTGTCACGACGTTAAAACGGGAGATATTTTCGTTCACTAGAATAAATGTAAATCGTAAAATTATTAACTGTATTTATGTTTTAATCAGATTATAGTATCGTTCTAGCTTTAAATGGGTTTCTTTAGGTAAGGCTTTTTGAATATTAACAATGCAATTATGTCGCAGAATACCCTGCACGAATATTGCTTATCGCGAGTGTTGTACGTAACAATCTGAAAAGATATGACTACTTCATAAAAAAATAATTTAAATACCGGCCACAAACTCAACGTTGCTCACCGAATTTTAACCTTATAAAGTGAACATTTTTAACTATAGATTATCGAGTTTGAGGAATTTAGAATGTTTAAATATTCCGATATTTTAATATAATACAAACTTATTCGTGAGATTATACAATTCTGTACGATCAATAAGTAGGTTAGAATTTAATCAAATCGAAGTGATTCGATTATCAAAGTATTCTATGTCTAAAAATAATTTATATTAAACGTTAACGAAATAGAGCACACATAAATTATTTGCGCTACAAAACCGAGAGCGGCAGTATATCATGATGGTACATGGGACATCGGAAAGCTGCGCAGACAGAATGACAGTTTTCTACTTTTTCTCGATTGATCTATTGTCCTCCCGTCCCTCGACCGAATGACAATGATTTCATGTGCAGCCTCAACCGATTTAAGCCTCACTACTGCTTGGTCAAATTGCTTAATCAAAATATTTTTACTTTATGTGCACATGAGACTTATTAAAACGTCATTTTGTCAATTTCTTTACAAGCTTTCACCGATGAATGGTCAAAGTAATACTCGTTTGACCATCCATCGATAGTTTGATCAAGAAAAACTTCCATACCATGAAACAATCTTGACATTTTTTACATAAGCCAATGTTTCAAAATGTTAGATTTCGTTTTTTTTACATCTTTAACATAATTATAATTATTCATCTGCGCAACAGACATTTGAGGGAGTTTGATCGATATCCATAAGTCTAATAATCTAAAAGTACAGAGTCTATCAAAGCAAACAATTCTCTCAAATAATGCTCAGTTCTGGTTAATCGTAGCATTTATAGCGTGAACGTCGTTAATTGTTTAAAGATTAATTCTGTAACAGTCGAAGTCAGTTCTTAAGAAGTGACCGGACTAAATATACTGATGAATATCAGATTACCGGGCTCAGGGTAATTAAGTGACATATGAAAGAGATCGTGATCGACTTCCTTTGACACGTAAGAATTTGAAAAATAAAATTTAAATTAAGAACATGAAATATAATAAAGTTGAAGCAATGAACCTTAACTTGTAGGCAAGAGCGAGTAGCATGTTCGAATTCCCTCCAAGGATTTGACGGAGGGGGGATGGATAGGAAAAGAAAATATCCTTTTTATTTATTCCTTCCTCTGTCCATTAAGGGTAGGCAATACATCTGCAACTTATTATATGGATAGCGGTAGCTCGCTTGCCACGTTATTCTATACCTAAAAAGGGTTATTATTAACCTTGGTTTGCCCTTGATTGTGGCGTGAATATATCAAGTAAATGTTTTCATACAGAGGTATCTAAAATATTCTAAAAATAATACAATAATTTCTCAAACAAGTATAATATTGCATTCGATACATCTATATGAAAATGTTTACTTTTTCATCGTAGTTAATATTGCTTTAGTATTTTTTCTTTCTTTATCTGTAAACACAAGATCGTGGCGTTCCACAAGACACTTCTTGCTCATCAAAGCGTTCTTTTTAGATGGGTCGCTACTTTATTTAGTACTTTTCTTTTGCAAATTAAAATTAAAATGTGTATTATAAAATAAACCCAAGCCGTACCTGTCATGTTGATATGAAAATATTCTGGTGAAACGTAAGTTTATGTTAATGGTTTTTAAGTCTGACGATTCTCTCTGGATGTAAAATAATTGTAAGAACTTGTTTCATTTATATTTGAAAATCTAAATTACATTTAAATAATAACCATCACTTATGTGGGTATTGCTGAAAAAGGATTGAGGTATATACGGTCGTATGTTGTACAAATCGGTCACAAAGAAAGACATGTTAACGCTAATACAACAACCGACCAGCGTGCATATAAGGATAAAAGGACTTTAATCAACCGTATCGAAGGTAAGTTTATCAGTACATTGTATAACAATATACTGAATTCGTTATTATTGGCAGCTTGAGCTAGTAGCCAAAAGTAATTAAAGTACGCGAACAAACTTGGTAAACATCAATTCTTGGTACTTGGACCTAAGAAAATGTAAATTGCAAAAAAAAACATATTTAAAATGTAACATTCGGCACATTTACTATTGTTTGTTCCCATGTTACCCGAAGGATAATTGGTACCTAGATAATTGTTTTTTTTTTGTCGATATTTGTTGTATAATGTGGTTGGGAATCAGGCAGACTGGCCGGCGAGAAAGGTTTAAATGAAAAAAAAAAATAGTTTTGTTTGTAAAATTAAATATTCTATTTATTTTAATAACAGTTCTTAAATTGAACACTTAAAAGTACTATTAAAAATAAAGCCTTGGTCCAGCGCTTAAACTAATATTAATACATATAATATTTTTATTAATCGTTTATTTAATGGCAAACGGCTAGCCATGTTAATTTGATGTGTGTTAGTGTTTTTGCAGCAACGCAACGTCAGCTGTTATTAATCGAGTCAATGTGACAGCGAGACATATGACCGAGTAACAGTTGTCCTACGTTATCATTTTCCCATTCGCATCTACTCGTACACTATATATTGTGCTTTATACGAATATTTATTACTTTGTTTTTATTTTATAGCTTATGACGCTATTTATATCCATTTGTAAAACACCTTTTCTAGGATTTTCACCGACAAAATATTCACTGTTATTAGACATAGAAACGCTTCCATTTCTAAAAACTGGGACGAAATAATTATGAATGGATAAAGGTAAAGTTTCTTCAACAACCTTTTCCGTAAGAAATTATCAGAAATTCGAGTGTAACTCTTAACTCTTACACGTTTAATCAAGTTACTTTTCTACAATTTTTAAACTTCTTTAGTCGTACTAGACTAGACTATATATATATTTGGTAGGGGAAAATTTTATTGGTTCGCTTGAACAACATGCGTCAGCAACTGGTGCATCACCGGTGCTATCGGTGTCTGCATAGCAATGAACGATACTGATTTGCATAGTCTAACTGACATGCAGGAGAAAGAGAGTGGAAGACAGTACGTAGTAGTTTGTATGTTTCAACGCGCTAATCTTAGGATCTCATTGGATTTGAAAAAATATTTTTGATTTAACAAACTGAGCTATTACGACCATTGCTAGCGGAGATAATTGGAAAAAAATAAGAGCGGAGTAAAATGGCAGAAAACTGTATGCGTAATACATGCCCTTAACCGACGCGACCAGACAGATGGCAGCGCGCACCACAGTAATATAAATTTCCGACGCTGCTTTTACCAGAGACGATCGAAGATACACCAAATTCTGATGAGGTTTAGCGCAGACATTCTCCTCCAAATGTTGCCGTATCTTGTAATGGGTTTAAATCTGGACTAGAGGTGGGCCAGTCTTCATGCCCGATAAAGTTGAGTCCATGAGCGGTTAACCAGCTTTGTTGCTTCGTGCCCTATGAGCTGGTGCAGAATCCTGTTGGGATACCCAATGTCTGTTTACGAACATTGTTCGTGAAAGAGGTGCCACTATGTTGGTAACGACGGTATTTTGTACACCACATAGGTACAAGCTATTGTAACTTTCTTAGGTAGTAATATTTTTTCATCCGAGAAAAAAAATTCGCGGAATTTTTTCCCGCGTACCTCCATAACAATCTTCCAGCCTAATTTTTTATGTCCTAACTGTGCGAGGTCGGCCGGTCCTATTACGATCTTCGAAGCTTGAATCTTCAGTGTATCGTTTGATAGTGCGTTAAACAAACCGTAGTGATATTTTCAAATTTTACAGAATCTCTGTTGGCGCATAACTACAGCAGTGCAACGCGATAACCACGACTCTGTCTTCTTTATTCGACCGCTCTATATTTGGTAATGAATGAAAATGAATTTCTTTTTTATATTCTCCTCTTTATATATTAATCGAAGAATATTTCGCCAGTATTCGCCAATTGAAAAAAAAAACAAGGTTTTGACAGAACTTATGACCCGACTAGGTATATGTGTATATATTCCTTTCCTTCTATTATTATACTTGTTTGATTTTAATGTGATACAATTTGTAACAACGGCCAGGAATAAATAGCTTTTGATAGGTACCCTCTTTGCTTCATTTTAAAAATTAATGTGAAACTAGTAAAGCTTCCGGGCCCGTATTTGTATCGGAGCCTCATTTGTACTTTCTGGAATTCCAGGAAGTAAGTGTGGACTACAAATTTCATCATTCCTGGCGACAACTGCTGCGGGCTACTAGCGGGAATTCGCAAGGACCTGAGCCTGACATCGCACCGCCCCAGCACTCCGTGTTAACGATAAGCAAAGAAGCGTACGATACCTTCGCGCTACCGTATTTAGACCTATACGCACCGAAAAATTTGGACACGTACGCGTATTAAAAGAAATTTAATTCGTGAACACTTTATACGGCATAACTTTGCTAAGAGAATACACGTTGCACATTTATAAGTTGTTTTCGATATTTTATTGTTTCGAAATATTTACTAATCTAATTGTATGTTAATTATAAGTATAATTTACGTAAGTTTTTATGATTTAAAATCTCCTTTTGGACTAACTGATGATCCACTTTTTAATTAATAATATTATGCTTTTAGGATTACTTCTATTTTAGTATTTATCAATATTTAATGTTATTAAATAATTTATTTTAATCATTTATAACGCTATTCACATTATGAAGTCTTATATAGGAACTTGTTCTTCTCATATTTATATATTTTTATTAATTTTATACCAGACTATTTAACATTCTCTTTACCCTCATTTATGGTAATACCAAGTTAAACTTGGGAATAAATTCGACTGCAATTAGTAAACATCTCTAGTAGAATCGAAAAACGGAGGAGCAAGAATTTAAAGAATTGGATAACGCTAAATAATTGAAAAAATCAAAATAATTTGTGTTATATGAAAACAACTAATAAATAAAATGGTCACAGCTAATATAAAGTCTTAAATATTAAAATAATATTTAAAAAAAATATCAGGTTGAAAATTTGTTGAGGTTATGTTGTACAATATTGACATATGGTAGGAGAATATTTAGACAATGTAGTCTCACGCCTACAACACTACTGTGTTTAATGATTATGAAGTGTATTGTAATTCATATAGAAATTTTATAACAGAACATGTGGCTAAATATTGGAGAGAAGTGTATAATTTTTACAAAGTATAAAATAAGTAATCCCTCCGCGTTTGTTTATCCGGTACCTTCCAAAGATTCATATGTGTCCTAATAACAAAATTGAATAAGTAAATAAAGACAATATTTCAGCACCAAGTCGCTTAAGCTAGTAAAAAAAGGATACAGAGCGTGATTATGGCAATAGGGCTTTATAAGTTGAAATTATCGACCTCAATCAAAATGATAAAGTTATATCAATGTAATCAAATCGTCGGTAGACATTTTGCTTGTTGCGCAGCAATATTACTAGGTATTAGGCGAGACAGTGTGACAGGAAGATGTATGTTTGAGGAACATTTGTACCCAGTCATTATTTTATCATTCGTTTCGTCTTAACGTCTGTACACTGAGATGTTGCTCCAATATATTAAAGGCTTATGAGAACATTTGTTTGAAGTATTACATAAAATATTAAAAGCCTTAAGTTTCTAGCGTTAAAGTAATTTTAAAGATTTAAAAAAATGTTGAACCATTTTCATTGGGCTATCAAATTCGACGACATCTAATAACTTCATGATGGTTTATGATACACGCTACGTCAAAATGACTTTAGCTAGTATTGTTGCGCTCGGGTTTTGAAAGGCCAGAAAAAATAGCTAGCTAGCTGTCCGTTCAAACGTCATTTCATGAGGAATGAAGAAGTATTGTCATCAACCTCGAATCGTTTTTATGTTCATTAAGAAAAAATCTTAATGAACATAAAAACGATTCGACGTGACATCTAACTCACAGTTAGATGTCACGTCGAATCGTTTTGAGTGAGTTGAATACAAATTTGAGAAACCGGGCGTTAGTTACGATTTATTTTCTAATTACATTTAATGTTAAGAATACTGCAATAAATTATTAAAAATGTTTATCTTTAATGCGTTATTGACCAAATAATATTTTATATTTCTATTAAATCTATACTCTGCTTACTACAACGACAAATCCGTTTTATATTTTCATGCCACTTCAATGAAAAATAATACATCGGTGATTTAGTCGCACCTTCCAACGAAATGAAATGTAATGTTACATTATAACTTCTCTCCTTGAAAAGGCTTTATACAGTTCAAACAATATTAAAAACATAATTTAGTATAATAAAATTGGCCAGGTTAAAATCCTAGTCATTCCTTACCTTATTATTTGACTTTTTAGTTATTTATGAATGTTGAAATATACTTTTTATGACTTGTACCGAAGAATAAACAAATGTCCAGTAGTCTACTGTATTTTTTCATATTTACTTATTCCGGAGCAAGTTATAAAAGCAGAAGTAAGTTTGAACATTTTTTCCGAGTGGCTTATCACGAGCTTTTTGAAGCTTTGCACTCGTACTTTTTGTTGAAAATGTTTTATTTTGCTAAGTTACTACATAATCTAGTGATTCTTAATATTGTTTTAGAAATAATTGTTGATTTTTTAAATGAATTATAATTAAAATTACAGGCTATTTTTTTAAAGAGTTTGTAGAATTTCGTTTGAAAGATCTTGAAACTATAGAATGTATACTGGATATAGAAAGTACATTTTAGTAGGTAAGAATGTTATCTAAATTGAGAAGAGTGTTCGTTACTAAAAAGTCACCAACTGACTAATCGCACGTGAAATGGGCAGACAAGGCTACCTCGAAAGTTTAGAACCTTCTTCGAAGAAACTGTCCACATAAATCACCGTTTCGTTTAAAGAATAAAACTTTATTTGTTGAGATCTTTGTGTTTTATAAAGCTTTTTTATGTACGACTTTTTTTTGCTAAGAGTGGTGGGAGCCTACTCCTATAATTTATTATACAATTGGATTAATTACAAAACATGGAAATTAAGTCAATTCCCAGCGGTAGGGCCAAAAATTTTTGCACGAATGGGCCGGCTCGACCGGTGGAATACCACGGTCTTTTTTCATCAACCTAGTTCTATTTACTTTCCCCTACTTTTCTAATAAGGAAGAGAGGAAGATATGACGGGGAAGGGAATGGATAGGAAAAGAGATGATTATGGGTAGTGGTCACTTAATATCAAGTGAACCGCTTGCTCGTTTGTCTCGTCTGTAAAAGAAAAAAAAATTACAAGTTTCTTGTTATTGCGAAACTAGTACATAAAAGTAAACTAATAATAAATAAAGTAGTAAACAGAGAAGGTAATATTTAGAAGACTCCAAGAGTAATATGTATGACGATGAAATAATGATGAATTTCTGGGACATCAGATAGTGTCGACATTTTAAGCATTAAAGGATTTATATCAGGTTTGTATATATGTCGTAGAATCTAGCAAATAGCGTTGCGTAATTTATGTAGACAAGATGGATGGATCTCATGATAACCGCTTGTAATTGATCTTGCCGCAAATACCAGCAACATTAATAAACAACGATATGAAACGATTATGGATTTCTATTTTCCATCTTAAAGAGGTGGAAAATTTCTTATAATACAGTACCTGTGCGAAAGAGTTTCGGTATGTGTTGTTTTTTGTAAGAGCGTGTTTATTGTAATAACGTTATATAGTGACATGTCGCAGAATTTTAAGGTACCAGTAGGTTATCATCCAATGATAACCATGCAAAAACCACAAGAGATCGCACTCTAATAATTAGTGTTTTCAATGAACATTTGTTTTTTTTTTTGGTGAAGTGGCTAATATAGGTAAATTTTAAAATAAAAGCTTTATGCAAAAATTATTTAAACAAAATGCTAAATGTAAAGTTTGATCAAAATCGTTACAGCCGTTTCCGAGATAGCCGGAATAAATATAGATACAAGAATGAAGAATTGGTTGTTCAATATTTTAAAATTTATCTACGCTACTTAACATGAACCGTTTAGTAAAGAAGACACGTGATGAGCTAGGTTAAGGCCCGGTTATCTTGCCATTTCCAGCTTCATTATTTCCCCGTATCACTTCTTCTTTTCTATTAGAAGGCTGGTAATGCACTCCGAGTCATCAGATTGTTGTGAATACTGATGGATAGGGGAGTAAAAGTAAGGGAGAAGAGGAGAAGTAGATATGAAGCGGATAGAATTTGCAATACCTCTGACTCGACGCTGAGTTATCAACACCAGTATCCTGTGAGGTCAAGTTTGCACAGATGTTGCTATTGATTCTGCGACTGTCGTTATAATAATTTTACATGATTTCTTTAATAGGACGTATTATTAAGACATTATATATCAAGACAACTTTTTTGGAAAGCACGAACTTTGTTTTACAACAACATAATTATTCACAATATTCTAACATTTTTGTTATACAGTCGCCAAGTATAAAGCCACATCTCGAAACCTTTCTATTTGTGGTGTTGCTATTGATATCTTAGTTCAGACCTGACGGGAATTTCTAATGTGGCAAGTAGCACCAGTTTAGAACAGTGCAAATATAGGTCGAAGGTACAAAAATAATTTAAGTTTTAGCTCGAATATTTCTTTCAGGTTATATTGTGAGTGTGCTTTATTTATTCTATTATAATGGTATTCATTCTATTCTATTAAATAGAATAGAATTAATACCATTACACTATTTACAATAAGAAATAAGACGGCGAACATACAACGACTCACACGAAGTTATGACAAGGCTAAAGAATCAAGCGAATAAGTAAAAGGTCGGTTGTTGAAGATTCGTGGAGTTCTATACTTTGAACGGTTAAATATAAAAAGTTGAGTTGCTATGGCGGAGCTTCGGCCCATAAATACGAACGGTATTCTATAGTTAGTAGTAGGGGGCTATTTTTCCGCAACTCCGTATTTTGCGTGTGAAACGGTATTCTATATAATGAATGCCAAACTTATGCTCAAAAGCGTTTGATAGATGGACAAGAAATACTGTTTCGTTCTATTGAGCAAACCAAGTTTTTTGTTTGCTCGATAAAGCGAAGAATTTTAGTGTCTTAATTGGATACTCTACTTCATTATTATTAAATAAAATAATATATCATTTAATTGGCTTAATGGTCTTTTAATGTTTGTATTACAATGTGTCGTCTTTATAATATGTACAAATCACCATTTATGTTTTCAGGGACTTTTTATTGCACGCGTGCAAGATTAATCTCGCATGATACGGGCTGAGTTGGCCGGGGGCTATTCGAGTGGCTATCAACGGTTTCTTATGTTAACGCTGTCGCTCGATTACCTGAATTTTATGTCCCATTAACTACCATCATTACTGTCGTTTGTCAAAATGGGACTATAATAACTTTTACGAGGGTACAGCATAAGATTTACATGATATTATGTGTCTAAATAATATTGGTGCTCACTTGAATAGTTGCGAATGTTATTAAGCTACTAGTGTGCACAATTAAGCTACATGTGTCGAGTTTGTAAAAGGCGACTAATACCTTACCTTTGGTAATGAGCAGCGATTTCCTTCTACATATTTATGAGATGTACTCCACACAATTATACAATAGATAAGCGTAGTTACTATTAACTAATTCCGTTTTAAGAGGTTAGCAGTAATCGTAGATAGATGTCCGATCTTTAACGGTGGTAGTGCCTGCAATAACAACGTTTGCACAACACAACAACAATTGCATGAATGGGCTCGATCGGTGAAGTACCACGACCTCTCAGAAGACAGGTGAAGTAGAAGCATTCAGCCTTTCGTCTGATGAGTGGAGTGACGGAGGCACAAAAATAGTTCTCTTCCCCTTCTCATCCTTCTCGAGTTAAGTCTTAAAGAGGTTTAGGCTAGGCGCCTTTTGCGTCCCGGTGAATCTATAGATGCCTCTTCCAAGCAGTGACAAGTCTGTCACAAAATAATGCAACGCAGCATGTTGCAGATGTCTATGAGTACTATTCACTTAACATCGGGTGAACGTTTTGCTCGTTTGCCATTTTGTGCTATAAAAACATAATGTTGCAGTCCTTAGATAAAGCATTACTGAACTGATACCGAATTTTTATCTATACAGATAAATAACATTGAAGTGTCTGTATGTAATATCGAAATACAATTTTCAGACTCAGTGCACATGATGTATATACGGTACTTATAACGAAAATGCAATTTTTTAAATTTTTGTCTGTCTGTCTGTCTGTCCGGTTATT
>JWHW01020079.1:61536-72249 GCA_000931545.1 Papilio glaucus | reverse complement strand
GATAATTGATGACAGGCTGTTACTCCTATTATTAAAATATCTTATGTTTTAGCGGATAATGTTTGTGGCATTCCCAAGGAGGGTTGGCGTCAGGCAGGCAGCCTGCCGTAAAAACTGTAGCTAAAACCAATACGGTATAGACTACTTTCATACAGGCAGGGTTGTCTGTGCTATCTGCCATAAGAACGCTTAACATGTGTGTTTCGCGACGTATTTATTTATTGTTTGTTCATTTCCATTTTGGCCAGAAAATAACATATTTAAGATGTTATTTTATCTAGAATATTCGAGATATATGTCGTGTATTCAAGTCAAAAAGTATAAGTGAACGTCGGAATGTTGAACCTTGAATAGCGGATTTCGCAGATGGAGCAATTAAAGGAACGTTTATATATAAAGTAGGGACAGCTTTGAATATAAACTCTCCACTTGACCTTTTTCCCTTTTGAGTAGCAGCTAGCCGACCGAATAGCCGAAACTTGACCACGTAACAGTGAAAACATTAAACGGGAAATTTAAGCAGGCATCGTTGGTTAAGTTACTTGTTTTTTTTATTATTTCCGTCATAAAGTATAAGTAATAAGGTTTTTATTGCTAGGTGATAAATTGAATACAAGAATGTGCAGAATACTTTAATTAGAACGGATATTTCAGGCAATCGTTTGCATATTTGCATCAGGATTTATCAGGAATTCGTTAGTTAGGTCTGCCCATTTTCACCTTTAATTTTATTTTTCACACCAAATGTTGGTAGTTAAAAATCATTTATTTACATTTCATTTCATTTATAGACGCAACTAGCTGTGTCCTGTGTTTGTGAAAATAACATTTATGTGGAAAACATGTCACGTCAGACACTTTTTGTTTAAATGGAAACATTCGTAATATGAACGTGTGTATGAAGTTTTCTAACATGTTCTCACTGCAACCTTTCTAGTTTATATGTACCGTAGACAACGTTGTCCTGTAAGCGAGGCTTAATTCAGCTGGTGGACAGTGGCATCGGATGTTCGTGTACGCTGCAAATATTTAATGGCCGAGCCATGCGGCCTCCGGTTCTAAGCCGGGCGCCATTTACTTTTCAGCTCGCAATAAAACCGCGCAGCGCCTGCAGCCAGCGACTTAACCGAACCCAAGTAAAAAAAAAACTAAGGCGCCGAAGAGATAATTACTTCACGCTTGGACATTATATTTATAACAGCTTCTTTTTAAGTGTAGATGTTGGTTATAGCTTTAAATATTTATAATTATGTATATATATTTCCCATCAGACCCTTAGTGTTACAATTATATTTAGGTTGCAGAAATTTGATTTGTTTAAAAACTTATGCATAATATTTGTATGTTTTTAACTCAGTAATTTTCGGGTCCCGGTAGGTATATCACGATAGTCCCACATCCTGTTTTGATTAGGGCTAAATACGAAAACTGAATTGTAAACTTTTGTCTACTTCCATGGTGGACGGGACATTTAGTGCGTTCTCGTCTGCTTGTATCATATATTTCCTTTTATGATACATACACAGACAAAAAATTGTGGCGTACGTTACAACTGAGAATTTTTATATTGCCCATGCAAATATATGCATCAACTTTGTCGTTCACAAGTAAAACAAACACTGTTCAATCAAATATTTTTTGTGAGTACTTACGTATTTATTACGTACGTAATAAAATTGCCTTCACTTGCCATTTTTATTTCAAAATTTTAGTAGATAGATAGAGAAGTTAGAACCTGATATAGTTTGTAGTAGTACTTTTCTTTGTGATACTTTTGTGTATAAACCACCATAATTTTTTTGGTGGTGGGTTTTTTGGGAAGGGGAAGAGGATTGAACGAGGGTATGAATAGGAGAAGAAAATCCTTTTTCCTGTCTATCCACTTTTCTGTATATTAAAGGTAGGCAACGGGCAAACGGATAGCGGTCACTTAACATCAAGTGGACGACAGCTTGCAGCTTTGACATGCTACGGTATATCTAATTTGTATTAACTATGACTTATTAGGTAAGAGACGTTTCAAGTCGGAATATCTTGCTACACATAATCTTGTGATGGTCAAGGCCGGCTTGCTCTCTTACTGGTAAATTATTTAATGTTGTAATAACAATAACAGAATGATTCATGTTATAAGATAGATCATTAGTGATGTAAATGATATGGATTTATCGATATACTTTTAGGTATTCAGAAGCCATTTTATTATTACGCAGTAAGAGCCTGAATAGAGGGATGAGTGCGAATCCCAGTTCATTAATATTCATGGATAAATTATTCCTTTCATTGTCTTTCGGATAAATGAATTGAGATCCAAAAAGGAAAATAAACGTGGATATATTAAAATACCGACAATTTGCGTATTTTGTTGTGTTAGAGTACAATTCAAAAGCGTACTGATGAGCTCAGCGCAAACTTTGTTTGGCTTCTATAAAGAAATATTATGTATTGTTCGGAAATTATGATGTTGCTTTGAATTTCGACAAGAAAATGCAGAAAATTCAACTTGACTCAATATACAAATTAATGGTGAGCAAAATTACCACCATTCTTTTTGTTTCAACACATTACTTCAGAGATTGCTAAGCTAATGTCAAACATGGTTATTTACAATGATTGTGGTCGACCCTGCACTGGAAAATACATATCTATGAGTGATGGGTAGTGAGACAAACTATTATTATTAAATTATATATATTACTATTCGTTAGTAATATATTTACTATTCGTAAGTAGTTTTTCGAATGCATCGTCCGGATTTCAATCTGTCATCTAGTTTTTGCCACAGATAAACCAATGTAATGAGAAGTTTATAAAGAAGATGCCAACAAGAACGACAATATTAGATATACGAGAATATTTGTATTCCATTCAGTTTACAATTATTCATTTAGTTAAAATCATCTTAAATTGCCCAGAGAACACAATTTTACATTCCTAGTCATTATAGTATAATAACTAGAGTGAGGGAGTATTTTGACGAAATGATTGGAACCCTGCCAGTTGCTGAATGTTGATATCGTTCATGGCGACGGAACTCTAAAATTCCCACTACACAATTGATATTCCAAAAGAGTACGCTTGTCTGCAACTTCCTTGTGGAAGCAACTGTTGCCAGGTCTTGAAGGCAGGAAGTATGACTTGTTCGGTATTAAAGATTCGATGTTAATGGCTTAACATTATATGTGCGAACGATCGTTCTATTAAACGCGATATCGAAGTTAAACAAACAACCGCTAGCAACATTGTTGTTATGAATAATAAACATACATGAAGGAACACGCCCTGTAATACTGTTATGGTGAATTTATTTCAAATAGATTTACGTACACACGTCGCTTCCAAAATATTCGCGAAGTAGAGCGTTGGCGACTGCGCCAGATGAGTGAGCTCGGTTGGCATTCCGCGAGTCCCCTTTGTGTGGAACTCTTTTGCATTTTTCTACATATTGCTTACAAACATTGCTGGAACGTAAATATTTCTTTGTTCGCGTCCAGGTTTATTATTTGATATTGTTTATTTTGACGTTACGAAGCGTCTTAAGACAATGTAGAGGAGCAACTTAGTAGAAGTGCTGGAAGAATTTCTTGTCAACTCTTTCATTGTCACAGATTGCTTGGCGGTTGATGTCTTTAAGTCGCATTATTTTAATGTGATTTTTTCTCGAGGTCTCTTTCAAATGAAGGTTAAAGGAACAATATACCATTTAAAATAAAAACCGTTGTTTCACCCGTTTTCGTATTCCTTTGGTACCCTTATACGTAATTGTATCAAGTGAAAGACAATGAGTTTTTCCGAAATGTAGTATTTGTCACTGCACTACAAGCTGTATTTAAGTTAATAATAATTATAATATTTATTTCAGATATTCATCCATATTTGTTAGTGTCCAATAAAACTTAACAACGAATGTTAGTAATACGATAAAATTGTACATAAGATTATTAACATTAATTAGCAATTTATTAATTAGCAATTTATTGATTAGCCAGATGGGATTTGCAGTTTATTATGCAGTTCAGTACAGCGGCGTAATGCTGCACTAATCCCATCTGGCTGCAAAAACACGCGATAACAACAATGCAATCCTTTGACGCATTATAGCGAAAAAATCGTTAACCTTAGCCTCAGCAAACATTGCGGAACACAGAGCAATGTTAGGGTTACAACAAAACCGTGGTAACCCTAACATTGCTCTAACGCCATTATTATACTGGACACGCAGAGCACCGTATGTCCTCTGCGTAAAGGCGGACCACAGGTTGCACGTGTAAAATGACTGGCAATACGCTCTAAAGCGTTATTTTTACCTCCTTTGCGCGCCATAATATTACAGCACCCTGCGCTCCCTCTCGATGTCCAAGTCATCGTTCAAATTAGAAGTGTCCCAGTGTCCAAGGTACTTTCCCTACAAGTTTAAGGGGAGCACCGGCCAGTAATACTGGTGCCATATCTCGGACACCTTTCGTACCAACTGTAAAAACCATAACCTCACTCTTTTTAGCATTGTATTTTAGCATAGTTCTCTGCAAACCTCTCACATACAGAAATCAATTTTCTGAGTGCTCCAATCTCAACAAACCCGGCATGTTTGATGCTGTTCAAACAAACACCATCAACATAGCATCCAACATTAGCGTATTAAACAATTGAACATTCGATCATATTTAATAATAAAATTAACAATTAAAACGCTCCTAATAAAATAGGTTATCTCGTCACTATTAATTTCAAAACAACAAAATGTCACTTCATTTTAAAAGTATGGTATTGGTATGAAGATAGACGTGAAGTAGAAGTATTTCTACGCCTCGTTTGCTGAGTGAGGTGCCGGAGGCCTAATTCAGGTACTCTTCCTCTTACCGCCCTATTTTAATAGGAATAGGATAGGAAGGGAAGAGGATTCGGCGTGGAAGAAGGTAGATAGATAGGATAGGATAGAAACAGAAAATATTATTTTTCATGTTTCTCCTCTCCCCTCCTCTGTTAATTAAATGTAGGCATTGCATCTGCAACTAGCTTGTTGCAGAGTAACGGTCCCTTGTTAGGTCTTCACCTCGCTCATTTGCCACAATCTTCTATCAATAATTGAATTGTCTAAAAAATCTATATTTCTCTGTCTCTGTTCCAAACACTAAATATTTTTTGTTATATTGTTGTAATAAAATTCTTATAGTAATGAGGATGTGACTAGAAAGTCGATGGCACGAAAGGATGTTGGATGCCTGTAGCGATGTGTTTGACGTGCAAACAGCGCGCTGTGTTCGAGGACGCGGCAAATATCGCTTGAGGAGTACTTGCCTCGATACGATTGCACACACACTCGCCGTGTCCCTTGCAAATATTTTCAGTATGAAATTACGTTCCATAATTCTTTTTAGTAGTAACAGGTAGCGTGCTTCTATACTTTTAATATTAAGCTGACAACACCATATAGCGGTAAGAAAGCTAGTCGTCTTCTTCAAAACAAATCGTCACATTTTGGCAAATTTACAAAATAAGTTAGTAAATTACAATGGTAATATACCTATAAATTGCTCACACAGAACTTTGTTTCATTATGGATTAAAATGTTTTTTTTTAATAGTTGTTTGATTATATTCTAGACTTAACGATCTTGTTGTTTTAGGTAGGGCCCCACTAACTTATCCCCGCCCCTGTCCCCTGTGAATTCGATTTGTTATATAATATAATTTAATATATTTTTAAATATTAGATATGTTTGCTTTAAGCACCATTTTAGTGTATGCTACGATAGGTCTACCCCCTGTTACATTTAAGATTAAATAGGTGCCACATCTTCTTAACCTAGGAATCATATATGTACATACGTGAGAACTGATTTTCTATATAAATAGTGTCGTATGTGATCACATAGAAAGTACTTAACTTGTGTATTAATATTTATAAAGCAGAGCATCATCACAAAAAACAAATAATTATACAATTTAGCGAACATAATATTTTTATTTCCATCTATACTATAAAAGAAAATGAGACGCAGATGTCTCGTTACCTCTAAGACTTAAGATTATTACCGGAAATTAATCTTTAAAAAACTTTTAAACAGAAACAAAACCGACTTCAAAAAACTATATTCAAAAACAACAAATGCACTTAAAAGTATAAAATAATTTTGCGCAATTTTTACGCAACACCGACTCCAAAAATAAACATGATTAAGAATTCCTTCTTATGTTTAATTGCGTAAAACTATTTTATACTTTTAAGTGCATTTGTTGTTTTTGAATATATGTAGTTTTTTTGAAGTCGGTTTTGTTTTTGTTTAAAAGTTTTTTTTACTAGATTTTCAGTGAATCTAATTTATATGGGAATACATGATACCAACCAACTTTTAATCAAAGAAAGATAATAAACAAAAAAAAAGTTACGTTTAAAAAAACCGACTTCAAAAACTAAAAAGTACAATTTAACTCAATAAAGATTTGATTGAATACACCTCTTATACAAACCTAATACCTTTAATATTCATAAAATAGTATTATTTGTATGTGTTACCTATTAAAAGGTTTGAAGTCGGTGCCAAGACAAATATAATAGTAGTACCTACACTCGCCGTGCGTGACTTTAAGCGGGATAGCTTCGTCTAGAACATACATATTTGTAGGTATTCATTATTACTTAATTCTATTATCAGTTTGTCTAAAATAGTCGGCTTGGCACCGACTTCAAACCTATTAATAGGTAGCACATACAAATAATACTATTTTATGAATATTAAAGGTCTTAGGTTTGTATAAGAGGTGTATTCAATTAAATCTTTATTGAGTTATTTTGTACTTTTTAGTTTTTGAAGTCGGTTTTGTTAAAACGTAGTTTTTTTAATTTCTTACTTTTTAGTGTCTATAATACATGAAAACAAACAGCAGTACATAGTACTAAACACATCGCTAAGCCCGGCCGTCTACTGCGCGGCTTTTGAAATCACTTGCGCGAAGTTTTTACTTACATTGTAGTTTAAACTTATGATATCTTCTAAACTATTGGTCAGAATTCAATTTCAGAAGTTCAGAGAACAATTATAATCTACATTAAATTGTCTTGATAACTGGCACATTTAAATGGATAAGGATTCATACCGAACACGAATAATCGCGTAGAAAGTATCGAGTGCGATTTAATGAGTTTCCTAAGAAAAAAATGGTTATTGTGAGACAACCATAGAAGATAGATATATGTCATTGCGAACTTTTATTTAGCTTATGTAAAGAGCTACAATTATTTCATACACCATTTTAATGTAAATCCTATAGTTTAGCCTACGTTAGCCAAGAAAGTAAAATTCAACATTGTCATGTTATGCATTATTAAGAATAACTCAAAAACTACCGGTCGGATCTTGACTAAAAAAATGGGACCAATTGACAATCATTAGCTCCAGAACAAAAAAAGAATCATCGAAATCGGTTCACCAGGAGCGGAGTTCTGAGGTAACAAACATAAAAAAAATATACAGACGAATTGATAACCTCTTCCTTTTTGCAGTCGGTTAAAAAAGTAATAATAAATCTTTAAAAAAAGTTTATACATATAGCTTTATTCGCTTAGAAATTGGAAATTTAATTTTTAGTCAATTTGAAATAAGTCAAACGACAAACAATACACAAATACCATGCAAACTGAGACGGAACAGCGACGTCGAAACAGTTAGCAATCTGATACATCGATTGTGCGCTCGGCCGCAAAATGTGGAGATACAATCAATAATAGAAACCAATTCATCTTCATTTGCCGAAAACCTATGCTCAGTAAGGTCCAAAGAAAAATGCGTGCTTCTTTTAATGTTACTTTTGTGAATGTTCAAATATATATACCTTAATCCTTAACCTCTACTCCACCTCAATCACCAGCCTCTAGCCCAAGCTTATTTTTGCATTCAACTGCTCTTCGCTATGTTTACAGTAATGAGGTTGTATTATTTATCAATTTTAGTTTCATTTGCTAACTTTTTTATAGAAATAATCACTGATATAATTTATAGTGTACTCCGTTAATGTTGTAGATTATATTCAATTGTGATTATGACCAATATATAACAACTTTTTTATTTTATTTTTTTATTTTCGTGACTTGTTTATTTATTTATGAAAATAATTACTTTAATTACTTTGTATTTGAATTCATTTTCACATGTAATAGATTCTGAGCTATCACACTGAATAGAAGCAATGTCGGCAATAAATAATTTATAAAAGTCTGTGCATTATTGCGAGTACAATATAGTAAAAAGCAATATTTTCTTGTCCATGAAAAAGAACGGTGTTAGCTTTAGAGGGCCGTTTCATCTCGTTTTATGTACTCTTTAGACAGATGGATGAAACTTTTTGCTGATTCGCCAGAGGTTTGCGGAAAAGATGAGAAGGGACGTGTAGCGCGCCTCAGCCAGTCGGCCTCTATTCCGCGATGAATATTTTGTGATCTCCACTTTTATAGGACAGTGAGGCTTTTATATTCTTTCATATTTCTGTAAAGTAGTTGTTTTGTTTATTTTATCGTCATCATGCGCTTACTTTTAGCTTACTAAAGTACTACTTTGACTTCTATGTGTGCATCAAATCTTTCGTCCTATATCTAAATCTCAACTTTTCAATATCATTCATTTTTTCGATATATTTCTGCATTAAATCTGGCTAGTACTAAATCTTTAAGAATTTTTAGACGACAAATTTGAACCTATGTACCAAAATTTATTAGTAAAAAGTTATTAAAAAATATGAGAGTTGGGTACATTTTATTATTGGAAAAAGGGAAATTCTATATCTGACGAGCTGGGTCTTGAACTTCGAGTTAGTTTTTAGGCATTATGTAAAAGGTAAATCATCGAAAATTTCGCCTTAATCAATTATGACGTTAAAATACTTTGGATCCATGTGTCGTTGAAGATATCAATTGAAACGAAACACTAGTGAATCTGCATTAATTTTCAAAAATCGTATGCCACATTCCGGTTACGGAATTTGTAAAAAGTGCTGAAATATGAATAATCTAAATTGTGATTGTTGCTATGTCGATTGCTTTTCAAGCTACATCAGAGAGCATATTAAATTAAGCTTCAATTAGACGTTGTTGTTCTCAACGAGCTGTGAAAATTGTCCCTCTCAGACTAATTAATTCATCTTTTATACAATTGAATTATTGAGTAAGTGAGTGGATGTTTCTTGCTTAAAATTATTACGAAACGCAGAAATCTTGTTGAAATTTCACAATTTTTTTTAAGTTTTGTAGATTATACACTCTGATTGGTGAATTGATGGAAATGATGCACGTTTTGGGTATTGTGTATATCGGACAGTGTAGACACGTAAAGATTTATTCCTTCCTCAAACAATTTAACCCTTCGGTGTACAGATGCTACTAGATTCCCAATGGCGCTGATTCCATTAGTGAATTAAATGTTTGGCGAATGTGTAATTAAATGCAATTCTTTCATATGTAAATATCATTTTTTTCTATTTAATTAACTTAAAATTTAAAGCTCTTCTTGTAAAACCTAGTGATTCTTTTGCATAAATAATGGTGCTCCTTATACCGCCCTTTTTTAGTAAGCCACTAATCTGATCGATATAAGTTCTCCTTGGGCCTCCCCAACCAACACTGGCAGTGTGCAACACAAATTTGTTTCGTTATTCTTTTTATTCATCCTCTCAACATTCCCGAACCACCGAAGGATACCTTTCTCAATTCACACAATAGTTACAACCTCCCCCTTTAATCCACACCTTTCCCTTATAACGCTATTTTTAATTCTACCATTCAAAGTCAAGCCTAACATACTTCTTAAGGAGCGCATCTCAACAGCATTTACTCTACTAGCATGCTTTTCCTGTCAAACCCAGCTCTCAATTTCATACATTAAAGTGGGGACTGGTACAGCATTGTGTATTGCCAGACGAGCCTTCATAGACACATGCTGACTCCTCACGACTGTACCTATAGCCCTATTAATTTTATTTCCCGCATTCACTCGACGTTTCAAGTCGTTAACGTGTCTACCATCTCTACTAAACCTACATCCCAAATATACAAACTCTTCCACCTGTTCCACTACTTTGCCGTTAACATTTATATCTGTCTTACTTTCTTCTCTTTTAAACTCGTTTTATCTACATTCATCTTCATAGCTCTACCTTCCAATGAATCATTCATTACATTCAGCATAAATTGTAAGTCCTCTGCCGATGACACAAGCACGACCTGGTCATCGGCGTATAAGAGACAATTTACAACTAGCTCACCCATTCTCAATGCACAATATTCGTCTTTCAAACAATCATCCATTAAGATTAAACAGCCACGGGGATGCTACACAGCCCTGTCTTACACCTTTATTAATGCTAAACTAGTCTGAGCAGGCCCCGTTAATTCTAACACAAGCAGTAGACTCTTAAAGAGAATTTAATTTCTTAAAGATTCTTAAAGAGATTTTAACGCTTGTATTAGATCACTGTTCAATTAAAACGCAACCAAGGTTGACTAGAGACATTGATCATCTCTTTATCATATGCCTTTTCTAAATCTACGCAAGTGCAGAAAACTTTTTGGTTTACAGCCAAAAACTTTTCTGTAATCGTAGGTAAAGAAAAGATCAGAACCATACAGCCCATTTCATTCCTAAAACCTTCTTGCACATCCCACATTCTTTCTTTAGTTTCTTATGCTAAAGTACCGATTGAAAGGGTCATGCCCTTTCAATCA
>JWHW01020079.1:29783-47064 GCA_000931545.1 Papilio glaucus | reverse complement strand
GTTAGGTGAATAGAAGAACATGAAATTATTTAAAAAAATGTAATTTGTATAGGTACTGCAGAATGCATCACATTCTGTCCATTTGATATATTGATAAGTTTTAATAATAATAATCAGTTAATATTATGTCTCTGATAATTATCATCACAATCGACACTTTTCAGGAAATAAACTTTGATATAATACGATATGTTGCAGTTTAATGTAATGTTTGAGAATAAAATTTTATTCTTCCTTTTATCTGACAAGCTATGTTATTAGAAGAAAAACAATATTTTTGATGAAACCTCTTAACGGTTTTTATAAAATACATGTATTTTTATTAACACATTTCGCGACCCACCTTTTCATTCAAACCATATTTTTAAATGTATGTATGAAACATCTTTGATTGCAGTTTAAATTATTTTTAAAATTAAAGCTAAGTCTCCTTTAAGTAAAACTTCGTGGCATCGCCGTGACACAACCTGTACATGAAACAATTGAATTTACTAGTAAATCTATATATGAAGTATGTATATATGTATGTATATTACCCATAAACTCCGAATGGGTTGGACCGATGACGATGAAATTTTCAGAAAACATTCAGATCTGGCCTAGCGGGTGATCCTGTGAAGTTTGGTAGAGATCTGATCAACAAAATTAAGTTGTACCCGGGAGAAACCGGGGCAGGTCCCTAGTAAATTAAATAAAGAATAAAAACAAGAATCTGCTGCAATCATCGTCTGGTATTCGATGATAATGCTTGCGACGTATCGACCGATCATTAAAAGTAGATTTCACTGCGGCGTTCTGAATAGCGTTCTTGTATTCACAAATACGTCAATAAATCGGAAAATTCCGACGTTACGATCTTGACGAGAAAATCGCGCGTTTAATATATCCTCGAGGATTTTTTTAAGAAAACATATAAGTTCGAAGTCCACACTTTTATTTATTCTATACCATTTGGGCTTTTAATACATGAGGTATATGTTAAACAAAGATGTATGTAAATATTCGGTATTTAATTGTTTTGTGGTGTGATTCGCTTTGTGTTTTTATAGATTACTTGAAGTAGGTAAATGAACAAACGGGTCAACTAATTATACCCATTATGTTGATGGATGGTGGATACAACCATCAAGAGTTACGTATGCGCTGCCAGCATTATCAAAGGAAAATGTGACTAAAAATAGTGTTATATTTTCTTAGTGTTGTCGTAAAGAGTAGTAAGTAAGATTTACACGTTACCTTTGAGTTGAAGAGGGAGCATTATATGTCTAATATATACCTTACTCTTACTTTTCATTTTCTCGTAAGGCATATTTATGTTATGTTCGGGGGAAACAAATATTCTTTTACCGCGCATTCGTAACTATAATAATCGAGATGTTTTTTTTTATTCTAGCGTAACCTGTAATAGTTAAGAGATTCGCGCATTTAACCTCCAGACCGTAAATTACGGTTAGCGACTAAGTTATTTTTACAATATACATTCCAATAACATCATTCGTATTAAACTTTGAGCAGAATTTAATAATTAAAAGAAGTAGCGCGCCACTGCGATATCTCGTAGAAAGATAATTTGCAAAATGAGGGCTGTTCATTTTAATATTACCTCGTGCTCCGAAACTTTAAATGGAAAATACATGTAGTTTTTATAACCAGTAAAATTTATTTTCTCAACTTTGATGAAAATTAAAGAAGTGATTTGCAACTGGATGAAAAGTTTGCTTGTAATGTCAGAGACAAATTTTGAAAGTATACATTCTATAAAAAAAAGGATGCTCATGAACCAAAAGGGTTGGCAGAGAATGCTGATTTCAATTATACACAGCCCTTCCGCATATCTCTCTCGCTTCTTCTATACATTCAAGCATCTACGCGTACATATCGTTTAGAGGTACAATTATTATTATACTGTTTTATTGTCAAGCTCCCACTTTTTATTGAAGTATAATGGGAAGCGGAATAGATCCAACATTTTCGTTTCGTGTAAATACACACATGTTTTAAACTAAGTGGTCAGTTTAAATAAAATAATGGCAAACAATTTTCTTAAAATGTTTTATTCCGATGTTAGCTTAAACTTCAGATTTACACACTACGGATACGGCTACAGACTACGGATTTCCATTTTTAGTATTCAACTTAATGTTTATCCTTCGCAATCAAGTTCGTGTAAGCATTCACTGCTATTCAAAATTCTAAAGAGCCCTTAACAAAGAAAAACATTATGGGGAAAGTTCCTTCCCCTAGTAATATTATTCAAATATATTCATGTGAGGTTCTTCAACGACCATAATGTAAAATGTATTGAATATAACATACTCGTCTTTAATATGTTTTTATTCATTTCGGATATTTGTATTCGGCAGCCGCGTGCTTATTTCGGTGTTCGAATATGATTGCAGGCCTAACTGAACTCAAACACTCGTATATTCAATTGAAAGATACGTACGTTAAGATAGGTCTACTACGTTAGTCCAAACATTTTATTACGTTGTTCCAAATATTTTGCTCTGAGAAGTGAAAGCTTAGTCTTTTACTGTTACTATACTCTTAATTTACAACTCACTGGGAACTTGTATAGCATGGTAAACTAACGTCGTCTATTACCACCTCTTACAGCGCGACTTCACGATATATATTTCTGCAAAACTAATAAAATCGCAAAGGGCAAGGCAGTACCTAGTGGCCGTAGAATTAGCTGCGAAGCTATCAAATCAAACTCAAGTGATAGAAATTCAGTTTGAAAATATGAAAGCTTATTTCGATTCCTATCTCCGAAAGATAACAACATCTATGTTTATGGTTCACTTTAGATGCTCGCTGTCTTAAATTAATTTTTATTTAAGAAATTGTTTGACGTAACTTTTTTAGTTGAGAGAAGATCGAGGAGAGGCACATCTCAAAGATCGCAAAGTTCAAAGAAGCATTATTTTCAAATTCATTACGAAGCTAATTACTTTTTAATTGGTTATGTTTGGGAAAGCTTATGATAAAATTATTTACATTTTTGAAATCACTTTACATTGATGATTGAGATGCAAGCACGACTTTCAAATTTTTATTTTGGAAAATGGATTTAAACCTGCACGGATTGATTGCACGACCACAGTGGCATATGACATATAATTAGAGAAACATCCACAAAGACATTACAAAATAAATATGTGGAATAAATTACTATTGCCGTCAGTTGTTTGACGATCCCTTCTCAACGGTCACAAGAACAACGGCGACGTAAGAATCTTTAGAGTTCGCTTAATACTAATCGATATCTATTCAGACCTTCATTCAAACATTCTGAACGAGAGAAACTTCATAAAATCTCAGCAAAATTTATCTCATGTTATTTCAAAAATTAAGATTTGTAAGTATGTATATATTAAATCCGTTTTATAAAACTGTCATGATACAAATATACAAGAAAACTCTACGGAAGGGCAAAGGATAGCATTAGATAGCCCGTCTGAACATGATAATTTTGCATTTTTTAATGTTATAATTCTAATATGTAAGGTACACAGAGGTACCTTAATTTAACTTAGACCCTTGTATATTAACAATAAAATTCAAAATTAAATAGAAAAAAATAATAGTTCGCTCAAACTATCCCAAATTCAAATAAACCTTTCTGAAGCGAGTTGCTGACGCATGTTGATCATTTAGTTCGCGCGAACCTATAAGATTTTCCCAGAACAAAAAACATTTTCAATTTTTTTGTTCAAAATCATAGAATATTTATTTTGACGTGGATATGTACAAAATGGTTTCAAACTGTGAAATTGTGTGTGGAAAATATAATCTCAGTGTCTAATTAACCGAGACCATTATCAACATCAATATGGCGACGTAAAGTTGCCCGAAAGAGCCTGAATCGTGCGAAATCGAACGAATAAGGGCTGCTGAACAATCACAATTTATCATTTTAACATTACAAAAAGTCTATACGAAACAGCATTTAATTTTATTAAACACTAATCGTGCGAAAAGAAACAGACTGTGATAAACACGTCCGTGCGGCATTTGTTGTATGAATTTCCCGGTCTGGCATATGTATACCGTTCTATTTATGTATGTAGTTATTAAATAAACATTATATGATATTGACACAATTTTTAAAACTGTTCTTTTAAAGAGGTTAAATGTAACAAATTGAAGCAAGGCCTGACCTGTCTTAACAAAAATTACCTACCGTTAATTTGTACTTTGATTGTGCTCATGATGCAAAAGTACTACATAATTTTCTATTAATGTTATTATGTAAAAGAAAGATTGCATGCTTTGTATGCTAGACCTCAGAGGTAAACTTTGAGCCCCTATGCACTAAGGAAAGGTGGCTTGTCGCGGATTGCTCTGCGGATGACTGCGCGTAGACAGCAGCAGCCGTAATGAAGCCGCCGCGCCGCTACGGTCCGCGGTGGTCAGACGGCTTTCGCATCTGCCGCCGCCGTACTGCGCGTGACAACTGTTTTATCATTCATTTTTATGAGTGCTCGACACGTGTCTGTCCGCACTCCGCATACCGGATCCACTCCCGCATCCACTCAGTGCTTAGGTGCTCTTATATTAACGCGATTTTTGGTATAAAAAACACGGTATTAATATTGCCTGCAACCTGCATACTATTATGCATGGATGTTGCGTGTGGACGAAACGAGAGACGAGTACTAGGAATATCTAAACCGGAAACCGCAATCTCTGCCTACCTCGCTGGGCCACGAATGAAAGTGGATTTGGCCTGTTGATGGCTAAAATATAACGAAGATTGTTAATGTTGTTCAAATGTACCTTAAAATATAATTAATGATCCTAATTACTTTTGTTACGAGCTGTCTTTTAAAAATAAACAAATTGTTCCCTAAGGAAAATGCGCACACGGCGTAAAATTACACCCTTATTAAAAGTAATATTTTTTCCTACATAGAGACAGATGGATAACATTTTCCTAATGATTAGGAAAAAAAGCGACGCTGAAAAACGACACGCCAAGGCTGCTCAACATCTGTTACTTGGGAGAATAAGATAAATAGACATTTCTGTATATGTTTAAATGTATTTGGTATAAATTGATCCTTATCTTTAAGCTTTGAAACGTATTATTTTCGTTATTTAATTTAAAATAATATCTGTGCGGCGATCAGTGGAGGTCATCTTCATCCAGTAGTTGACGATTATCGGTGGAAAGAAAGAATGCAATTGAAAAAATGAATGAAAAGCATTGTAGGACGAGTTATTATTGTAACCAGGGTATTTTTTAATATAAGCTAATTATAAAAAGCGCGATTGTTTTATCATGGAGAAAAAGAAATACTGCTCTGATAAGTAGGCAATGTTCAAGTGGAAACCTACGTTATACTCACATGAAGCAAGCTAAATTATTATCCAAATAATATCAGCTTCCTGCAAACTTAAACCATTATTTCATAGTCGTAATTATTTATTATTTATAGCAATAAATTTACATCTACCTATTCTACTTTTCTATTAAAATTTAACATATCGAACGCGCGCACGCACACACACACACACACACACACATACACATACAAACACACATAAACACACACACACACAACACGAATGCAGTGATATATCTATTCTACTGACTAACCCCCTGTACAAATTTTCTCGAACTTGGATACAGTGAGAACGGGGAGGCTGAAAATAAGCGCGGCTTCCAGTGTCAAACTGGTAGCAGCATCAGCTGAGCCTCTTTTTACCCTAAAATTGTTTATGTGTTGTTTTTGTTTTTCTCTCCCTTTATGTAACTTTTTTGGGTAGTAAATTTTATTTTTTTTTTTATTTTATTTTAAAGAAATGAGTGAAAATTTCTAATATACTTTTAATAATATTTTATTCCTTAAACTTTGGCAGTGTCTGGATGAAAGAATGAGTGTGCAATTGAGAAAGAGGAGAAGAGGAAAGGAGAAGTTATGAGATCATTAGGTGATTAGTATTTACCGCGTAGAGTCAGTCAAATAGTCAAATGCGTAGCAACGTACCGTTACCGTTATTACAAAAAATATCAAAGAAAATTATTTTAAAACGTTTTTCAGAATTAGTAACAGTATCACAAGATTTGGATATCGTCCAACAACTCCGATGCAGGGATGTAAAAAATAAATGTAATTTTCAACTCTCGAAAACCAATATGAAATAAATTTTCTCCTTATTAAATATTAGTTTCTTATATTTCCATATTCAACGATGTAAGTAAAGGTCACGTCAAATAAATAATCAATTATTTTAAACATATGTGTGTATCTATACAGATAAATAAAATTGAAGTGTCTGTATGTAATATCAAAATTAAATTCCCATACCCAGTACACGTGATGTATATATGGTACGGTACCTATAACAAAAATACAATTTTTAAAATGTTTGTCTGTCTGTTTATTCCGGGTAATCTCTGAAACGACTGAACGGATTTGGATGGGACTTTTACTAAAAGATAGGTTATATTGCAAGAATTCAAATAGGCTAAGAAAAATAATTAGGGTTCCGCGCAAAAGGTTAAAAACCCTCGAAATTCTGACCAAAATTACGCGGCGCCGTATCGACAGCGTCGCCCGCTACCTGCTATATCACGAAGGTTGCTTTAAGCAGTAAAATAATAACAAAAAGTGAAATAAATCCTTTATTGAAGTGTAAACTTCTTTGAAGTCAGTGGTAGTGATGGTAATGATGGTAGCATTGGAGGTGATGTGGTGGTGGTGATGATGGTAGCATGGTGGTGGTGATGTTAGTGGTAATGGTGGTAGCTTTGGTGGTTATGTGGTAGTAGTGGTGGTGGTGATGATAGTGATGGTAGTCCTGATGGTGGTAGCTTTGGTAATATGATAGTAGTGGTGATGGTGATGACTATCATCACCATCACCGGTTTGATGGTGGTGGTAGTGGTGGTGATGATGTGGGTTTGATGATGGTGTTGGTGGTTGTGATGATGATAGTGATGGTGGTAGCGTTGTTGATGATGTTTTATTTGATTAAAAGCGGACGAAGTCGCGGGCAACAGCAAGTATCTAATAAAATTGCTAACACGACTGTTATCAAGATTTAACTTTATTAAAAATGTTAAGGAAAGTTCAGCGGAAAATTTTAATTATTTCGATTACGTTACTTACCTAAAGTTGTTTACACAACTTGAGATTTTATATGAAAAGTTTTTAAAATTTCACCTCGCCTGCTGATGAAGTGAAATGAAAAAATATATCACCATTTAATAGAGAAAGATATGGTTATTGAATCGAAATTATGGAATTGTGCGCTAATACGAGAAAAAAGGCCAGTGCTGAAGCTCCAGCTTAGGTAGTACAGGCGTGAAGTTGAAGTACTCTGCGTTTCGTCTGATGAGTGAGGTGCCGGAGGCCCAATTTCAGTTCTTGTTGCGGATGTCTATGCATAGCGATCACCTAGTATCAGGGAGCCCGCTTGCTTGTTTGCCACTTTGTACCATAAAAAAAGTTTACTTATTATTATTTTATATTAATTTTTCCCCTTTTTCTAACAGTAATACTAGATTTACTTTCAACAATAAATGTAAAAAAATAACAAAAAAATGTAACATTTGAATGTTTGAAAAAACATTATGTAAAGGCTAATTCAATAACAAACAAAAACATAATCCAGCTTATTTCAAGTTCTCGAAATCTTTCTTATTATTTTGTTAAACATTTTTGTTTGCCGTTCTGAAACAAGCTTCTACTTGGTATAAACTGGCAATAAATTTTGTATAAAACTAAATTACAAATGTTCAGAAGACATAACCTTCATTATTCGAATTATAAACTCTAACCGAAATTGTTCTCTTATATTATTGAAATAATATCGGACTGATAGTAAGTTTAGATTTACTATAAACACAGTTAAATATTTTTTTTATATTTTAGCAGATAAAATTATCGACAAATGCCTTTTGGATGTACGGGGTTATTGCACCAAACCTTTAACTTTTAAGTTTCTATAACGCCGGCGGAAAAAAAAGAGAATGCTTTTGATTACGGTGATTCGGCTTATTTTATCTTAAAGCTATTAATACAACCTATAAAACTTTTAGTTTAAACAGACCTTTCATTTGACAACAAGTTGTAAAATAGGTATATTTTCGAAAATCGTAGTATTTCCAACAAAAATAATTTGTTTTTAAGGTTTTATAATATACTTGATATGTTCTTTTCTATAAAAATACTAAAAGCCGTCCACCTAAATTTTTTGTTAGATCCATATGGCTTTTTAGGCGCAAAAGGCGAGGATTGTGCCTGAAATATATTATTTCTACTACTTTTTTTAGGATATGCTTGAATAACAGGGTGATATCGATAAAAGAAGAAGTAATCTACGCACCTTCATGTGTAGACGGATGATGAATGAAGTGGTTAGAACCATAATGCAAAACGTGGGAAATATCTCCTGCGACACAATAGTTTTATTTTACATGTACTACCAACTATGACTACTACTCCGGAAGGTTCCCTGTGCTTTAAAATTACCTTATTAAATTCTATTAATACTTAAAATAAAATTATAAATTATATATAATATACCGTTTAGAAATGTTGTCGTCAAAAATGCCAGAGGAAGATCAGTACAATTGGGAATGAATGTTGTTCGTGATGAGAATGGGGAACTTCTGAATGACGAAGTAGCAATTCTGAAGAGATGGAAGGGATATTTTGAAAGTTTGTTTGAATGTGAGGACGCATCTGTATCAAATACGGCAGATACTCATGAAGAAAGGGAGTTGGAAAGTGAGATAAGTTTGTATGAGATTGTGAGTGCGATGAAAAGAATGAAATTGGGTAAAGCACCCGGGTATGACAGGATTCTTCAGAAACTTATATTTATTTAATTAAAGAGAACATTCACACCATACAGGCTTTACATAACATACATTTGTAATTAAAATCAAAATAAATGGCTAAGAAAGCTTTAAAAGAAAAGAAACAACTGCTCATCCATAATATCTGACCGTGTCAAGAAAGAACTAATTAAAGGATACAGCATTTGTTGGCATTATATGGATGCGAAACATGGACGTTGACTTGAGGAATAGGGAAAGGCTGGAGGCTTTTAAGATGTGGTGTTGGAGGAAAATTGAAAGAATTTGTTGGACAGAGAAAGTAACAAATTAGGAGGCTTTACGCCGAGCGAAAGAAGAAAGAAAGTTGATAGAAACCATCGATAACTGTAGGAACACCTGATACAACACGAAGAAAATAGAAGAGAAGATCATTTATGAAAGAAATAAAACAGAAAGCAGAATTCATATCGTATTAGGAAGTCAAGAGGAAGGCACAATGCACGTAGAGCAGCATATTCCTTCAACGACAAGAGCGAAAGAGCTCGTAAATTAATGATGATGAAAGAGAACAGTCAGTCATCGTACAATAGAAATCTAATCACCACTCAGAAAAAAAATGTCATAAGTGTTCAATTACTTATACAAAAAAAAAACATTATCTCAATTTATTTTTAGAATAAGGAAAAATGCAGCCAGTACCAAATTGTCTTACAATAACGGGAATGTCTCTTATACATACGAATATTATGGAATCAAGGATATATTAGTTTGTGTGTTCACGCGTAAACTTCCAAGGGTCAGTACGGCTCAAAGTGGCTTTACCAAATTAGTTTTATGTGTATTGTGAGCTTACTCTTTCATCTCCTATTTTATTGCTTTGCTCCTCACGGGGTTTTCTCTAGGTCTGCTCTAAAATGTTCGATTAAATTATATATTGTGAGAGGCTTTACATTTATTTATTTTATTTGCGTGAATAAAATAACTATGTAGAGACAGAAATACGTAATCGAAAAGTATGTAGTAATAAATCTAAAAAATTTGAATGATACAACTGGGCTATAATTTTCAATACATAGAGGTTAGAAATAATAAACAGATTTTCTGATAAAATGTTTTTATTCCAATTTGTCTTACATAGATAAAAATCTCTAGCAGATTTTCACCGAGTTTTTATTACCTGTGACGTAGTTTTGTAAGTAAGAACAGATCTAAAAGGGACTTATTGGCTGTAAATCCAACTTTGACAATTGAATGGCGAGCATGACGGTTAATGACTGAGTACCGACTAACACTGCGAGATTTTTTTATTCAACTTAATTCAAAATTGGTTTACTTTCCATTCAAATATTTTTCTTTGTTAATTATAATCCTTAAAACTCTGGATTTATGGTTGTTAATTTATATTCAACACTACCTGTGCCCCGCGGTTTTATCCGCCCTGCAATTTTACTCAAACGCAATTATTTTACCTACTTAATACTACCGTAACCTCATCATCAACTCCCAGCCCTTATCCGTCGTATGTGGGGTCGACACTTAATTGATATAACTTTTTTTATTTATAAGCCGATTGAGATAAAAAAACACTAAATGTTAAGTGAAGCTTACCACAATAGATTAGTGAAAACCGCATCCAAATCGGTTAAGCCGTTTCTGAGATTAGCGGTAATAAACGCACAAAAAGACAAAAATTCTAATTTCGATTGTTTTGGGTTTTACTGCGTTTATGAAGGCCCCCAATAATAGTTTTTCACAAATATCTTCCATGTACAGACAGCGATCAGTTACAATTTTATTATATGTATAGATTTTAGTGATGAAGATATTTTTCACTTTCCTAAATTGAAATTTAAAGAAAAAAAGAGCAAGTCATTTAGAAATGTCGACAAAACTTACAACCGCGAGAAAACCGCAGCTTTTTTATAGTTTTAATTAGTAAAGACAATTTTTGTAGAATGATCACATAATGGATTGAAATTTGCTGTATGCATTTGTTGCACCACTATAATGATCCTTACGAAAATAATTAAATTCTTTTAACATTTCTATAACGCAGAGTTTTAGTGATTCAGATCTGTGTGAACCTGTTCCTAGCAATGGAGCATCCACCAACTCATCGGGGTTAAAAACACCAATCAAATAATAACTTAGAGCGTGGTTCCCAAAGGCGACTGGGTTCCAACGTGTAATAACGATTTATAATCTTGGGATCCATCTCTTGGCTGTCTTAGAAAAATGGGTCGATGTAGCCACAAACTAGTATGTCCTAACGGCAATACTGCCGTCTGGCCGTTGGTCATTGATCGTCCGGCCGTTGCCTCGGTCGGTCACATCCTTCATTTTAGGGCCCACTCAATATCCGCTCGCGACCCAATGGTGGCTCTGAGGCCTTGTGAATTTCTAATTTAGAGGGTTTGTTGTTCAAAATTTGTAATTTAGAATACACAGACACGTTTGTATATGCATAATATTGATTGAGTCCATAAATAACTTTATCAATACGCATTCCATTATAGTTCAGTTGATTGAGTTTAGACGATGCAAGATCAAAGTTTGCCAATGCTACTGAATACGTTATTTTAGGTTTGCTTTAATCGTGTCTTGTAAGTTTGTTTCCTGTTTCACATGAAGATTCGACAAGCGTCTCTGTAATCTTTAAAGTTTATCACAGGCGCAAAGTTGTTTACAAGGCAACAATTACGGATTGACGAAGTTTGGAGAGACCATGGCTAAAAAGTTTTGCTCACCTCGTCATACAGTTTTAATTAGACAATAAGAGCTTTCAATTATGATTAGGACTTCCTGGTATCATATATTTAATTTGTCGGTTTCTGAATGTGCAACATTTACTTTATAGTTATTCAAAATAAATGGTTATATGGTACACACATTCACATCATAAATTTTATGTGTAATATATTTTAGTGATTAACATGTGAAATAAAAAAAGATAGTCCGCAGCCGTGTAGAACACCATGAATAACAACTATTCTCTTGCTCTTCACTATCTTCGCACACGATGAGTTTAATAAAGTAAAAAATACAATTGGATCGACCACAACAATCAATTGCCCACTAATCCTTCGATGCTTAACATTTTTGTTTAATTTCTTTATGTTTTATTTTGTACGCATAGTCAGATAAAGGTGTATTTAGTTGATAAAATATAAATGAATCCAGAAGTGGTCCCATTGTTTAAAACTAATAACGTTGAATCGACACTCAGTTTATAATTTAGTTTTTTAAGTTTCATCGTCGGCATTAATATGTTTGAATTATGAAAATAAATAAACAGGAAAACTTTTATATATGTAAATGCTTAATGTTACTTATAAATGAATCACCAAATAAATTTATATTTAAAAAGTTTTTGTTCCATTTGAAATATCTTTCATATTAATTATATTATGATATAAAACACTAGACAAAGTTTGCTTTTGAGTTATTCTTCAATTTGTTGACAGTATATACTATTATACTTGATAAGCACTTTCATGTTAATCGAGTAAGAAACTGGCACGCTTGGCGTGTGACGTGTCCATGGCCATAGTTTGGAATCCTTTTTAATTCTAAACTCCACTTACTAAAGGTACTCCGTCGATCCAATAACGCTAATCAAAATACGTTCCGAAAACAATCAAACTATGTTCAAGTGAACTGAGCACATTAGGTAAGGGAGATAAGCTAACGACAAGGAGTAACCAATTTGAGTGTTGCGGGGACGCAAAAGCCGCCGAGATTTAGCGCGGCGTGGCCATTAAGACAACAACGACAGTTAAACTGAAACCGGGATGGGCTCGGAATTTTAACAAAATTTACTGCTATGCAAATACGACCCCGTCGAAATCGTAGCCTCAGCTTAATTATTCTTGTTGCTCAACGTCATTTCTTTGTTTTATTTGCATAAGTTTGTTAAAATCTAAGTAAATTTCGTACTAAATACGTACGTGAAATTGATATTTTTTGAGCGACATACAATTTTTTTTATGTCTTTTACATAATTATATCATAAATTTCGAATATGATGAGATATGTCATATCATATAATCTATGTATCTTATAGTATATTCGTTGCAACTCAAATATATCCATTGATGGATTGAAATCTATGAATACGTAAAAACGTCGTTGGTAATGTTCACTTTTTCTTATTTTGAGTGTATATTCAATAAATTGTAAGATATAAGTTCTAAATCTAACAATGAACCTTTTGTAAAAACATCAAATGCAGTTCAAAGACGTTGAAATAAGATATCGATTTCAAGGAAATCATCCGTCTATAGAATTCTGTGAGGCGAAAGCACAATGAAAATGGAAGATTAACGCTTGCCCATTAAAGCCCTGCTGTGGACGGCCCTGGCGTGATTGATGGAACCAATTCACCGTTTGTCCGTAACCACCGCCCATCGTACATGATGGCCCTTTATTAGTTAAGAATATATCACCATTAATTAAAAACATTTAACTAGCTAACATTTAATAACTTATAACGAGATATAAATCATCATCATCTTCCTATGCTTTTCTCACTCATGTGGGGTCAGCACAGTATGATTGTAGTACATACTGCATAGGTTTTGTCTACAGTGTTACGGCCGGCCGCCTGCCTGACGCCAACCCTCTTAATAATTGGTTGCGCTTAAGTCTTGTTAAAACAAGACTTAAGCGCAGTGTGATCAAAGACAATTCTGTTGCCGAGATAGTGAAATATCGCGGGGATTGTTATTGTTTTAATAAATAAAGAATAAAATTTTGAAATATAACTTTTTTTAAAATCTTTAACGAAGTCGGTAAATGAAAAAAAATTTTTTTTTGACAATACCAATTTAATTTATTAAATTAAATGAATAGTTTAGTTAGAGCAATATGTTAGAAAAACCTCAAATAGCAACTGAGTGACACTGATAATGCAGTTAGAACAATATCCGTCCAGAGAGTTGACCGCGATAATGAAATGAGTCTAACAGCGTTGATGTAAGCAATGCAAACTTACTTACACTTAGTGAAGTGGTACTGAATAATGTATTCGTTGAATGAAGTTTATTTATTTAATGTATTAGCAAGTAAATACATACCATTAATTGTTTTGTTTGTGTAATAAAGTCATATATTTTTTAACGTTCATAATCTTTTAACTATATTGTTTATATTTAATGCCAGCCAGTAGTTTTTACATTAAATACCAATTATTTATCAATAGATACTTTGATATACATTTTTAATACACGTTCATATTAAGTAATACGATATTATTGCAAAAAAAATTGTAAATCAATAAAAGTTAATTAATTTTAAACATAATTCAAGGTGTTTGAAATTTATGGAGGCGATGGAGGAAAAGAATAATTAACCGTTAGTTCACGATAAATATTATTTTCGAAATATATATTGTATGAAAATACAAATAACAGTTAACTTATCAATGTTGTGCACATTATCCATCTGCTAGTACAAGAGAATTTGTAAAATCTGGTCTGCATAAAATTTCACGTTGTAAGGTAATGCAGCAAATTGTATAATTGATCGGACAGGCGATCGATCAACGGGGCGAGCTTTGCACGGTGGAGGTTTACTTAATCGGCGGGTTACTGTAAGAGCGGAAAATTGCGGAGATCTTTTTAGCTTTAAAAAGATAATCGGTAAATTGTTGTTGACAAGGAGATAGCAAGTTACTGTTGTTAAGGTACATTTCATGTTAACTGAAACATCTTTATTAGCGAGCTTACTAAAAGCTCATCTTTTCAGAAACAAGTGTTAAAGTTTCCGCGTCAGTACAAATTATAATGCAACGAAAACATAATTTGAGCTGCTAAAATTACTATTTTTTAAATAATATGAATAAGACAAAATTTGTCTTACTCACAGTATTTCGAAAAAAGTAAAGTATAAAACGTATAGTAAATGTTATTTTAAAGAAGTAATGGGATCTCATAAAATAATCTTTATTAATTTTAATAAATGTTATTATCTTTTAAATGTTTTTAATAAATGTTATTTTCTATTAAGCCTACTATTCCGCTTTATTTGCACTATTTAATAGATTGGTGATATAGTAGTAAACCGCAATGTCACATTTAGATGAAAAAGTAGGCAGAAATTTGCAAGAAGAAATGTCGGCCTAGATAGCGAAGGTCAGACCTCTTTATTATTTTTACCGCTAGTATTTTATAATTGATGTCGATGGCTTTGTTGATATTTATAGGCATTTTCGACAGCGCTTGGGGAATTCAAAGAGAGGCCGGGATCTCGGCAATCAATCACGAGCATGAATTGTAGGAGTTTTAGAAGTCTCGCATTTTTATGTGAGTCCTTGATATTGTCATATCAGTCAATGATTCGTGAGAATATTCAGGAAAATAAATAAATCTTCACGACCGCCTTATACCGACAAGATAGAGATACACACCTAAAACATAAAAAAATGGTAGAAGTTCTATCGACCGTTTTTCATCAAAACTTACAAACTAAGAGCCCCTACGCACTGAGCGGAGGCAGACTCGGAAGCTGACAGCCGCGTGAAAAATATGTATGAAAATTCTTTTCAGCAGACGTAAGATCGCCGATTATGCTCGTGTTGCGGCGCCATCGCTATCGCTGTTCGCGCGTTATGCACGGATGCGGATGCGGTCCATATGCAGCGCACCATCGCGGACAGCCGCGCAGAGTCGCGAATGACTCCGCGACTGGTCCCTTTGCGCGTCCGCGTTCGCATCCGTTCAGTGCGTAGGGGCTCTAAAAATAATGATTAAATTATGTTTATAATTTTACTATTATCATTAATAGTAAGTAATTACAATCAATAGATAATATAGAATGTTGTTGATGAACCGAGTTGCCTTTTTTCGCTGGGAGTTGCTAGTTTTTAGAGGCTAGTTCTTAAATTTGTCATACAAAATCAAAAATAAAAATTAATGGAACTCCAAGTCTACATGTAATGTACGTTACTACTGTATAATTAAGGGACTGTTTGTTTCCTAAATAAATTAAAAAACAAAATACTTCAATAAATGTTTTTATATTAATGATATATTTCATTATTGAGAATAAAGATAAAATTAAAATTACTTAAATAACTTAATAATGCCAAGTACGCATTAAGCTATGCCAAACACATCCCAGTTCTACGGAATTGAATATAAAATAACAAAGGAAGTATCTTCAACTTGTTGACGACTCAAACAAATTTCGTGTGAAAATACAGTGGATTTTCGCTGAATTAAACGAGATGATTAGTATTATACTTGTGACAAATGTGTTTATGAGTGAGGGAAATGGAATCGTAATAAATATTGTTAGAAAGTTGTACTTGCCACCTGATGTTATCACCTACAGAAATCAGTCAGTTTTGCTTCAAAAACAGATTTAATTAATATTCGTTTATTTTTAGTCTGCAATTTTGATAGATGATATTTGAGAGCTAAATATAATTGCGCTATAAATATTACTATTATAAAACTAATAACTTAAAAATGTAAAAACGTTAGAGTATACCCAGCCTAAGCCATTTTAAGCAAATGTTATTACATAAACGGTCCGCTTTACAATTCAGTCAAAGTGACCTTTGTGGTTTATCTAAAAATTAACAAAGCTTTTGCTTAAATTGGGACGGCGTTATTGTATTTGTATTCTATTAAATTATATGAACGCTGGGTTTGTTGAGGTAAACATTTTCTGCCGGTCCATTGTACAAAGTAAAGGAAACAAACACACTCTTCTCTTGAAATAATGGATTATAAATTATATTGATTTTAGTTTTCTTTTATGAACACAAATATTCTTGTTTTTACCAAAACAACCTATGCTTAATTTTGTTGTTACAGAGTAATGGTGACCCCGGATCCGGAAATAATTGCCACAATAAGAACATGATTCGGGTAAATATTTTTGTGTCAACATTTTTTACTTTAAATATATATATTTAATTTTAATTCGTATCGATATTCGAATCGTAAACACACCCAATATTAGCATATAGCATTGAAGTGTAAAATTTACGGTGTACAATTATGTTTACCTGGGAAATTGCATGTTTGTTTGTGGCCTTTAAAACAGGAATGAATATTGTAAAATGTAAATAAAGATTGGCGTGATTCTGCTTTGCTTAGAATATATAAAATATAAATATAATATAATACAACAAGTTATAATACAAAAAGTTAAAAAAACAATACAACAACATTTAACGAATGAAAATCTGTAATGTATTAAGTACTTAATGCTTAAAGTGGACGCAGTTGTTGCTTCACTTTTTTACCTTGTCCACCCCACATCTTATTCATCTTTAGTGCTAGGCTGTAATTGGTAACTGTCAATGGGTGGCGGTGGAACAATAACTGCAGACGAGCTGCTTGTTGTCGTGCGACTAATGAGCTCAATACACCGTTACGGCAGTGGCGAGCACGAGCGAAGCATATATCGGGATGAGTGGGAATAGCGTGGGGCGGTGCGCGTGCGAGAGTGCGCCGCAGGGAGCGTGATGCGCTG
>JWHW01020045.1:244526-285236 GCA_000931545.1 Papilio glaucus | reverse complement strand
CCGCGCGCCACCCAGGTACACTTCCTTAGCAGATGTTATATGAATTAGCTGGTTTGGGACAGGACCACGGACTCAATGTAATGTTAGTACGCTTTCCTACAAGAAAACTTGCAAGGCATTTTCTTCTGTTTTTGTATTTATAGGTAAGCATTTGGTCAAGTAAGATCTACTACGATCTCTAATGGGTACGGATACCAACACTTCCATACCGGTTACGATCTGTACCGCGTACGCATCGTGGTTACCGGCCTCTTTGAAAAGAGTACCCTAGTTTATGGACCCAAAATTTGAATATACTGCTTGAATATACCGATATTAATAAATACACATCAAACACTCCAGGTGGAACGCCCCGTTCACGACGCTGGAGGAGGAGTTCAATATAATGACGGCGCCCGGCGGGCCCGACCACGTCGTACTCTTGGACGATGGTGAGTGTTTTTTTTTTATGGCAAACGAGCAAGCGGTTCACTTGATATCAAGTAACCGCTACCCATAGACATCTGCAACAAGCTAATGAGTTGCAGATGCGTTGCCTACCTTTAATGGACAGGTAAGTGGATAAACAACGTCTCTGGAACACTTTTGACTGGTGATTTTGTACGACTATAACATATAGAATAAAATATAATTGAATATAGAATGGTATTATTTATTTCCAGAGCGGTTCTTCCAATCGAACGTGATCACTACGGATCCAACGGCGATGGACACGACCTCGGGCGTGGGCCAGGTGGTGGACGGCGAGGACATCGCGCCCGATAAGCCGCTAAGATCCCCGTGATGGCCGTCGCCGCGGTGGACGCCCGCGCCGCCGCCGCACTGGCGCCCCGTCGCCCACCGCACCGCGTGAATTAATGACACTGACAGCCCGCCATGTTTTTTTCATTTTTAATAACAAACTGTTGTAATGTTGTCAGTTTGTTTTTGCGAGATAAATTACTTGTCGTTTAGGACAATGGACGAAAATTAATTTGAAGTGCGCAATGTTGCGTTCTAAAAAATGGTTTTAAGATTTTTGTATTTTACGTGTTTATATTTCAAATTATTTTATTTTCTAGTAGAGAATGTGTTTTGGTCAGGTTCTGTTAAACATTTGTGTAAAACTTATGCTATACAGTTCTGTAATGTTATCATCAATAATATTTAACATCGATTTTTTTTTTAATTTTAAATAGTGATTGATCTCTTTTTGTTATACGTAACATTTTTAAAAACACTTGCAATCAATTTTTTTTCATTCAGTTATAATCGTCAAGTGCGGCGGACATAAAATGCGGGGGCGAGTGTAAATATTCTTGTATATACAAATAAAGAAAACAAAACCGCGGCAATGGTTGTAGATCAAATTAATTTTAAATTACGTGCGGCAAAGGTCATCTGTGCTCGTGTCAAAGTGAAATTGTCTATGCAATGCAAAAATAATACAAAAGCGCCATCTATTGCAAAACGTTAAAACCAACACACAATTACACAGATGACTTATGCAATTTTCGTTCAATAACAACGTAAATTATAAGTAATATTTGATTAATAATGTAAATTATGAAGCTACGAGAAAGTACACAACATTATATATTCTAATATTTTTATAGAATAAATCAAATATAATGATCAAAGCCTTCCAGTAATTTAGTGAAGTGATAAAGAAAATTTAAAAGTTCAGCTTATGAATAGTTATTTTGCTGACCTATAAGGCAGTTAAGAGAAGCGGTTAGTTACAAAATGCTTCCGATGCTGACGTCAAAAGTTTATATCGATTGACGAAAGTGTGATACTATAAGTTGTTTTTGTTTCATTGTTGTGTGTTGTATTGGCAAGTGAATAGAGATAAGCTTATTAGTTTACGAAGAAAAATAATAATTTATTAAACGAATATATAAGAAAGACGAGCCTTGCTTAAGAAAATTAGTTTAGTTGTAAAATTTGTAGCCATGAGCCCGTCATATTTATTCTTGCTCCTAGTTGGACTGTTTCAATTTAATTCCAAATGAAAACTGTGAATTATCACACCAATTAATAGTCAGAGTTATCTGTGTAGTTATCTGATGCAGCCATTTTGCACAAATAGACTTGTGTACCACACACAGGTCTTAAATGTCTAGAATGACAGATGTCAACTAGTACTTAAACTCTTTTAAGCTTAAGACCAAATGGAAGAATCTGTTAGTGTTGACATTGTGAAATAAACAATAAAATCCAATTTCATATGTTGTTGTACCAATTTGAAGGAATTAGCTTTTTTATTTAGTTTAGAGAAAACGAAATTAATATTTTTACAACTATTTCATTCAAGGCATTTATATAATGGATACTTGCAATCGATATTTGCAAAATTCGTTATTACTGAACCTGAGAGCAAGAATGAATTGACAAATGTAGTTCGACAACAGTCGAGGGACATTCAATAGGTGCCTTTCATATTAAAAATAATATATCTGATAGGAACTTGTAAATTGTAGTGTTCTTTTAAAAATCCATCCGCTCGTATTGTGTAATATAACTCATTATCGATTTCGTATTAAGAACATTTTAGTCGATTAATAACTATTCGGTCCGCCATGTTTGAATTCATGCGTCAATTCGAAGTTTGAATTTTTTCATTGGATAACTTTTGCCGCCATTTTATATATATTTAGATTAGTGATTTCGTTTTTAAATCATGCAATAATTAATTTTTCGTTCGCAATCCCGTGGCCATATGAGAAAAGCTAGTCATTAGAGTTACATTGTAAATTTAATGTTACTTAAAAGTTTAAAAAAATATTTACAATTACTAATTAACCCCTACGTTTATTAGTTAGGGGACGTAACTAAAAAAATGTGGCCAAATTACACTTAATAAAAATCCAAATATATATACACAATTTTTAATAGAATTAGAAATATGTAAGTACGGTAAGATGACGTTTTGTAGTCAAACTGATCGGTGACAGTGACGTAACCGAACAGTTCGGAAATAAAATCAAATGTGACAATAAAAATTATAAAGTCCATCACTAAAGGTTACCATAGACAAAGTTTTAGATTCCAATTTGACATTGTCACGTTTGTATTAACATCAAACGATCGTCGTTTAATTATTTTTTAACTCGCAGGCTTTTCACTAAAAACATTCGGACTTTATTTGGAAAGGTTTTCAATTAATTTTTCACGACCCTTTTTACTTTTGTAGATTATATTACTAAGACGGTATAGAGAAATAGTGAAGTAGGAACGTAGCAATAAACGAAGAGCAATAAATAATTAAAAAAATAGTATAATAAAAAGGCTTTAGTAAAGCTAGTGATCCGTACTGAATTAGTTGACCATTTATATTCGTAACAATTGACTCGCAGAATATTTTTTCTATAATAAGATATGGCCGGGAATACCGACGTCGTGTATAAAGTGAAATCGATTTGAATTAGGGAAGCCATTTGGTACAATTATTACATAGCTATTTCACAGAACGAAAATATATAGATATTATTATTACAGCTAATATAATAGTTCAACTAGGCTGAAAAGCGGGATTTAGTCAATTGCTAGCGTTAGATTTTATTAGGAAATATATATAAAAAAGGTCAGAAAATTAAAAGAGTCACTTAGGCTTGTTGTTTACATTACTGGGACTGCAATACCAACTGGATAGCTTAACTGAGCTGTGTAACTTTACAATCGGTGAGGCAATATTGGTGACGAATTTAAAAGTTCATTGGTGCCGAAAATTCTAGACTGTGATTAAATTGTTCATTCTGAACGTGTCTTATATTGAAATAGTTGTTTTTGTATGATTGGCAAAACGCACGGCCGTGCCGGTGGGATGTAACATATAAATCTTTACTGTATATTGAAGTGACAGGCGGACATGTTGTATGACTGCATTTGTTATGATTACGACAAATTTATGAATTGTAAACCGATAAAATAGCGATGAGATGATGTAAAAATCTTTTATCTACAGTTAGTAGATTCGGTAGTAGTTTTGTTAATAGCTTCGCAATAGTTTGTGTGCACGTGACAGATGCCACGATTTTAAACCATCGACAATGAAATATATTCTATCTGACATCTGACGTTTGTTTCAAAATGGCGCGCGTCTGTCACGGCACGACGATTTCTATTTTTTATTAGCACCATTGTTACGATATGGAGAAATAATTGAAAGCCTAAACATTATGTGCCTTAGATACAACAATATTGTATGATATTTATGATGCGTTCTATACAACGTGCTAACTAGAAATAATGATTAATCTTGTTTTTCAAAGCCTGGGTCTCGACTTTTGTCTTCATTGTTAGTTCGTTTACGCAAGGCTTCTGTGGATCTCTTTCGAGTTTTGCCTCATTCAAATTTGAACCCTATTGATATTTTAACCTTCCAAATTATGTACAAATGGCCCAAATAAGTTCATCTCGAGTTAATACCCCTAAATGTTAGTCCTGGTAACACTTTTGATTTAAATTGACTGGGCATCTAGCAGTCCGTTTTTTTTTTAAATTAAGAATGATGGTAACCCTATCCAACCCCTCCTAATTATCGTACAATTAAGTGACGCTTCGATGCGTAGTTTTGCTGAAATATTAATAATTCTAATATATTCATATAATTTTAGTAATTATCTACATTATACCCACTTAAGTACCTATTATATACTTTACTGGCATGTATCTTACTCTATGCAACATTTGAATTAGGCGCGCTTTTCTTTCGAGAGCAACATAGTTGTTCCTTTGTTCTCGCAAAGCTTTTTTCGAAATTCTTCAAAACAATATTTTATAAATCACGTCTATTATGTAATTATTAAACATTTTATCATCATTTAATTTATTAAAATTAATATTTATTAATGTTTCTTTAAAGAACACAAATCCGTCTTGAATGTTAAGTTTTGTCGATTCTGAAATAACATACGTAACTAAAAATATTTGTAAGGAAATATTATTAACCTTTAGATAATACTCCTAGTTATCAATTTCTTTGTTCGTCGAAGGTTATGATGTGCAATTATAATTGTTTTAGCGAATTTATTAATTGTTTTAGTGTTTAACGTATCCCGTGACCCACGATAGTCTGTAAATACCTTTTGAAGTGTATTTGTATTATATTTTGATGTACTTAATTCCAATGGAATTGAGAGAGACAGGAAAGCTGCTCTGAATACAATCTACGATTTTAGTCAGTAGTTCGAAAACCATTTGGGACTATTATTATACAAAAACCCAGTCCAAACCTGGTAGACGGTGAAACACGAATTGCTATACCTGTCTGTCCCAATTGGGTCTAAAAGACGTGAGGTTATTTTTATATAAACAACGGCAAGCGAATTTATGTTTTAGTTGTCTTTGTTTCATTGTATCTTACAATTTTTTATTAGGTTTTTTTCTCATGTTTTCGAATTTAATTTTAGAATCCAAACATACCTAAATGAAATGATTTAATTTCTTAAATAATTAATTTAAACGACTAAATCGTTTTTTTAGTTCGAGAAAGAGATGGCGATGTACATTTGATTTAGGTATGCGTAATGTACTAAACTAAGATAGACTTGTAAAAATGTTATAACGTGTATTTTTAACCTATATAGTAAGATATTTATAGAATTTTAGTCGTTTAAATATTTCGAACGACTTGTTATTAAAGAAAATTGGTGCTTAAAGCTTAAACAAATACGTCGGCGTGGGAGTCGCAAGCTTGCTTTACGGGACGAATTTATAAAACACGTACCATCAGGTGACCCGCCTGATCGTTGCCACCTCCTACCACAAAATTAAAAAAAACATAATTTGTTTTGACAACTAAGAAATGCAGAGAAATCCAAATAAATCTAAAAACGCTATAAGAGTTATCAATTAAAAAATAATTTAAATTAACGCAATAGTTAAAAAAAAAAGATTACTCAATTACCTTCTTACTAAACGCTTTGTTACACTCTATTACGTTTCGCAACTTTGACAGCTGTCAAACTGAAGAATGGATGCTTCAATTGTCAAATAGATTAACTCCTTAGAACAAAAGAATGTCATATATTACTTTATTAAATTCCTTCCAAATTATAAATGTTGTCATATAATATTAAGTTTATTGTTTACCCGCATCTTTTATTAAAGGTTACAAAATTTTAAAATGAAGAACATAATTGGGATCATTATTATTTCTGCAGCATATGCAGCTTCGACTTAATCGGTAGTGACGTCACCGTGGCTTGTCAGTTGAGCTATACGTTCATGGCTTACACTGCAGAAAACATTTACACAAAACATATTGTCGTCTCAGTTGTTTTAGAGCGAAAGATAGAGACAAACCTTGTACCCGACAAGTTTATACGCCAGTGGAAACCCACGGTAACGAACACATAACCCCGCGCGCGTGTTATGTGATTTAACAATTGAAGCAATTAAAGTTTCTTACAAAATAGTTGTATTAAAATTGACTGGTAATTCTGGATTTTCTCGGTCGACTTTACCTGTTTTAGTCTGTGGCAACATTACCCCGAGGGAAGTGCGCTTGCGACTGCGACGAGTTGAAGTATGCCGCGTGTGTATTGTCACAGTGGGTCGAGCAGTTGACATAGCGTGCGTTGTTATGCTAACCTTTGGCGTTCAATCATTTGTCCTTCAACCGTTAATTTTGTATCGCTTTAAAAATGTTACAAATCAATTGGTTAATGAAAAGAATCAAGTTCAATATCTTTTATTTGTTAATCTGTGAACATAGTAATAAAATTATCTTTGACAGATTTACAATATTTTTATAACCTTAAAATATTTATGTTTCGTGTTTTTAAACGTTCCAATTAGATATTCACAACAGTTATGACGTAAATAACCTTTTTTCATCTTAGATACTTAATCTTTATAAGTTTTGTCAATAAAAAAAAAAAAATACAACCTCAAATCAATAACCTGTCGCCAATAAAGACTCTTTATCCATATAAAATAATTTTTAACACAGACAACGTAAAACAAACTTTGGTATGACAAACACTGTTTTACTTTTTAATAGTGAATGGATTTGGATTGGATTTTGGATTTGGATTGTGATTGAGACTAGACATAATTTGTGATTGAAGTAAGAGTTGATTTCTTCAGGGAAAATTAAATAGACGCCATTAATAAGACGTGACGTTCAACAATGTGTAAAATGTAGTTGTATTGTTATGAATAGCGGTTATTTTATTATGTATAGAGTTAAATAGATAAATGATTGGACGCCAGAGCTAGAGCGGTTATAATAAAGTAGGTAAACCTTGCTCAATATCGATGAAAACTGAAAGTGTTACAGTTGACGCAATACAAACAAACAAATTAATTGAGTTTTATTTATACTGGTTATCCTATATCCCATCCTTATACCCACTTTACATAGACCTCTACAAATGATAGTATAGTCGACAGTTTGTTATAACAGCAGGAGTAGAGCTCGGGGACGACACCCGTCGCGTAATTGCCAGCTCACAGAAGACGCGGCATGAATGTCAGGTTCTTTGTGCTTCCACAGTGAGATACCAGAGGCCCGATTCTACCAGAGGTCACTTAACATCAAACGAACTTCTTCTCGTTTGTCTCCATCCATAAAGAAGTTCTGCAAGAAAAGACCGATAACACTCCGAGAAAGAAAACTATTCGAATGACATCATAGTCTAGCAGGCTACATACCTTTGTATGATCCTTCGAGAAGAGAGTGTACGCTTCTCTTAGAGGCCTGTAATGCATCTGCAGGTCCTCTGGTGTTGCGGATGTACTTGTGTGGTGATCACTTAGGACTCGCTGCTCGTTTGTCCAACTGATGTTAAAAAAAGACGTAAAAATGGAATAGACATTCATAGATTTATACATATATACCCGCGAAAGACCTTACCCAGTCAGTTGGGCATTCACAAGGACTAACAACGAAGAACCTTTGATCAGTAGCTAACCACCGCTTATCTCTTTTCTTATTTTGTACCGAGATACGAACGAGGTTATATTCAAATAGATTATTATTCAAGCATTCCTAAACTATATGCAATTTTGAACATAGACAAAGCCTTGAATGGGTTCAGAGGAAGGTCAAGACGGTCAGTCATTTAAAGTGATATAAATTCGTCATATCTTCGTCTCATACATCGGTAGACAGACACCCTGCGTGTTCATAAGAATTCAATTTTTCGTCGTCTACGAAAACAAATGTAAATTTAGACTAAAATGATAGTTGACGCATTGAATTTTTGTATTTCAATGTCTACTATTTATATGTTATACCGAACCACTATTCAATTAAATTACAAGTTTAAGCTACGGCCATAAAAGCCCTTTCACGACAAAAATTAAGGTCTTTTGGTATAAAAGGGAAGGGTTTATAAGATTTAGATATATTTATTTGTATATATTTGTTTTATAGTCAAAATCACCGTCTTACGAATAAGAGATATGACTACTATGTAACTTTGGACCAATCTTGTAAAGATATTGGACATTTAGAAGATTTCATTATCATTATTAGTCATATAACAATACGTGAAATATTTAAAAGTCTTTTGAATACTATTTGTAGAGCAATAAACATTTATCATAGTATGTTGAGCAATCGGCAGTAACTTTATCCAATAAATCGAACTTTAACTTCGTAGGATCGCGAAAATCAATAGTCGATGTCCGCCGCGTCACGCTGTAGCCGCAACTCAACTCTAAATTATACTCACTGAACTCCTAATATCTGTTAATGTAAAATAAACCTTAATGCCTGGACGTATAGTTGTTAATAAATGGTTTAACATTTGGACTTGTAACCTTATGGCATCGGATAAATCCCGACGCTGAATAGAGCGGATAATCGACGCCTAGCCTTGTGCGATATCGATTTTACTTACGGCTGTTCAATGGAAAACGCAATAGCAATTTATACAATCATCTCATTCCCCCGTACCACCGAAATAATGTTGTTGGAAAGAGATGACAGTATACTGACAACACCGTACACGGTGTGCTGCGACGGGGTTGCCATGGCAACTGGTCGTACCGAGGGTAAGATTTCCGATATTGTAGGATCGCAATTATCAATTTTCGATATTAATTTTCTAGGTCACAGAGAAATGGAATATTTCGTAATGGAGTTGAACGTATGAATGATAAATACGCAGCAATAAAATTTAAAGACGAATTACAGATGAAGGTCGATAAAAGAGATCCTATCGATTCGATAAGATATTCGAACGTTTTTGTTTTGCACAAGATGGCGTCGTTTTGAAGGAAAATAATACAATTCTTTGATCACTGCTGACAGCTCTCAAAAAGAATATTAAGTTGGTACCCACCGTGCTTAAGTAATGCGTCTTGGTAACATAAGTTGGTGCAATAAAAACGAAGAGAGCCAAGCATTTGATACCTTGTAGTCTTAAATCGTTTTTAATTGTGAACGAATGGTTTACATTGGTTGTTTAATTCCCTAACATAAAATACAATAAATACATATGTAAGCACGTATATAAGAAGTTATACAACTTGTATACCATAACGTTATAAATAATAATACATAATGTAATATAAAAGAATATATAAAAGAATATCCATGATCTCTGCCTACCCCTCTGGGTTACGGGCGTGAGCGCATATTTATTTATTTATTTATTTATAAAAGAATACTACTAACCTCAATATAAACCGGCTTAAAAATTTTATAATAAAAAACAAATTCAAATAAAATAAAGGATACTCCCAATAACTTATCATTCACCACATCACCATATACATATAATTTTAATCACATACAATTAAAAGAAAGAAATAAACATACAAACATACAATGCGCGACTCTAAGTTACACGTATTGTCTAAATACACTCACCTCATTTTTCTCAAAAGCGTTAAAAAAAGTATAACCTGAATATATTAAACTATTTGGTATATATAGTAAAAAGGTAAAACAATATTGTAACGGAAACTTATACTTTGTTCTAGGTCGCAAGCTGTATCTAAGTCTGGATACTCAATTAATGTACATTCGTGAAGTTATTTTAGTCTCAAAGATGCATGATATAGGAACTCTAGCTTCGCTATACACGCTGTCTAAAGTAAAGATTTTCTATGCCTAAATACCTCCTTGGTCCGATCCTTTTTGTTTCAACTAGGTCGTCCTTTCAACCCTCTAGAAAAGGATGCGGCATATACATAACGTATGTATGCTGCGCTATATAGCATGCATCTGCGAAATCTTCCGCAAGAGTCATTTTGTGTATTTTGTTTGTATAAACTAGTAGATGTCTGTGACTTTGTTCGCTAAATGTTCTAAACGTTAAATCAGTGATAGAGCCAGCAACATCTGTTGCACGAATGTGCCGGCTCGACCGGTGAAATACCACGACCTCACAGAAAACAGGCGTGAAGTAGAAGTATTCTACGTTTCGAATGAAGAGTGAGGTGCCTTTGTAGTAAGGAAAGGATGGAAGGAAAAAGGAAGTATCTTTTTCTCCGTCTATTTCTCTTGGTTGCTATGTAGCAGTAACATGTCAGGTCGACCGCTTGTTCGTGGTCTACCTTCTATACAAAAATATTCGTAACTTTTGTGATAAGAAACGTATTCCTTCGTACACATCGCCGTTTAATAAACAGGTGGGGTAGTAGCACTAATATTTTAATAAAAAAGATTCGGGATCTCTCCCTTTTAATTCAAGCAACCTTTTGAGTGGGCATCCTTACAAGTACTTTCATATCCTGATGAAGTATCTGAGCGGAAGAATTAAGGTTTATTCGTTTAATTAAGGCTGTTTTTTTAAAGAAATTTGAGTCATCAACTGCCAGTGATATGGCGACGAGTAAAATCTTTTTACTTGAGTTTTAAAAAAAAATTTCTTAGTTCCTAGCTACTAAGCTATATCTACTATGTTTTATAAACTCGAAAGATAATTTCATGAGGTAAACTTTTTGTAAACTGTACAAATACGCAGCTGTGACGTCATCGGGTTTAAGTCTTGTGTTATCGTGCACACTTAGTAAATGTATGTAATACATATACACAGTACTATATACTTGTTTACATATCAAAATATACTAAAATGAATACTCATTTCGAAATAATTATAATTTTTAATTCAAATTCACTGATTATAAATACAGTTGGTATTTGAAACAAATTTGTTTTTTGCTTAACTTTTTTAAGCCTTAAGATTCGATCCAAAGACAAAGACCGAGTTTACAAGGTATCTTTTTGTACTTTTAAAAGCTATGCAAGCATAAAGGTCAATGCTCCGGGAAGGCACGGGCTGCACAGGTGTGCGGTCGATGCCATCGATTAAAGAAAAAATCGATGGGGTGACGTCACTAACAACAAAATGGCGGGCGCGCAGCTGTCAATATAAAAAGCGTGCCACGCTAATAAAATAGGGTGCGTACTACGAGGGGTTAGCAGAATGTATATTTTAAACACGCAAATATACATTTTTTAGATGCAAAGATAGGGTTTCGTCGGAGGGTATTAAAAGTGAAAGGTGTTCAGTGCGATATATTTTTGAATCATTGTCTAATTTTTTTTTAACGTTTAACAAAGGGAGTCTGACTTTAAAGGTTATAAATTATTTGGGCTAACTGCCATCATTCAAAGAAGGCTCGAATACCTTATGTTTCATTGTATTTCAAATACATAATTGTCATTATGCGTATGGTAAAAGTACAAAAAACATTGTACGTAAGAAGTTATACTTAAAAATTTGTATGTGTGCCAGTACTCTTTGTTTATTAAAAAAGAAATTAAATGCTATTGATAATGACTAAGCAACTTATTATTCGTAAATGTCGAAAAGTTGTTATTGGTTGCTATGGTAATACCATAAAATTTACCAGTGGTAGAGCCCGCAACAACATCTGTTGCACTGTAGGGCCGGCTCGACCGGTGAAATACCACGACCTCACAGAAGACGGGCGTGCAGTAGAAGTACTCTGCGTTTCGTCTGATGAGTGAAGTGCCGGATGCCCTATTTCAGTTTTCTTCCCCTTCCCATCCTTTCCTAATAAGGATAGGACGGAAAGGAGATGGATAGGAATAGGAAACAGCCTTTTTTATGTCTATCCCCTCTGTCTATTGAAGGGGGCACCGGGACACACATGTCTATGGATAGCGGTCACTTAACATCAAGTTTGCTCGTTTGACAATTTCTACCATTAAATAACTCATCATTTTGTCCAAACGCTAAAGAAGTGTTACTTCAAAAATCCATTCACAAGTACAGCGTTAGTAGATAAGTATAAGTAATGGTAACGAAGTATTGAAATCAGTCGATTGATCTTTTAATGTATATTTAAATCAGCATTGTGTGTACCACATTGAATAAACGTGCCAGAACGATAGAAAACTTGCCGCTTCAAGTTCAGTACTACTAGAAGAGAACCACGATTAAAGAAGTTGTTTCAGCAAAAGATTTCGCCCCAAAGGCTCGGGTTCCAATCAAAATAGACCGCGGAGTAGGCCTGTTACAGTGATGATTTATTTGCTTTACGAGAATATTTTTTTATCAGCTTGTATTGTAGTAGGATTTTATTTACTACGAATAGCATACGGTGCAGTAATATTTGCATACGGTGCAGTAATATTTATTACATTGGTAATTGTAGTAAATTAATATTCAAATGTATAGTGAAGAATTAAAAAGATTTCCAAAAAATCTAAAAAAAATTAAATAAACAGAAAATTTAAATATATTAAAAAGTTGGACTCGCGTGCTAAGAGTTCCGTATCATTATCTATAAAACAGCAAAAAAAAAATCATGTCTGTTGTATGGGAGCCCCACTTAAATATTTTTAGTATTTGTTGTAGTAAAATTGCAACTGTCTAACTATCACGGTTCATGAGATACAGCCTGGTGATAGACGGGCAGACAGACAGCGGAGTCCCGTTTAATCCTTTGAGTACGGAACCCTAAAAGGACTCCAAATCCAGCGAGCCGTAAATACCAGTCGTGTTGTATAGGATAACATCAGGATGTGGTAAGTGACCATGTCGGCGCACGAGCCCACTCGTTAAATGACCGTAGACCACATGGTACCATTACAATAACGACATCCGCTACCACATCCAGTTGTATTGCCAACACTTCCGATACTGCTACTTAAGTCAACTGATATTAATTAAAATAAACCCACCAAAAAGTTTTTATGGAAAGGTTGACCAACTCACACGTTCTCTGTGCTTTTAATGTTTAAATTGTGGTAGAGCCAGCAACAACATCTGTTGCACGAATGGAATGGGTGAAGTAGAAGTATTTTATGTTTCTTCGTTTCGTCTGCCAAGTGATGAGTGAGGTGCCGGGGGCTCGATGACAGTCTTCCCTTTCCCACCCTTTCCTACAAAGGAAAGGATGGGAAAGGGAAGAGGATTGGATGGAGGAGGGGATAATTAGAAGGAAACGTCCTTTTCTTGTCTTTCCTCTCCTCTGTCCAAAGGTAGGCTTCTGGAACTCATTAGCTTGTTGCAGATGCCTGTGGGTACCGATCACTTATTATCTGGTGAACCGTTTGCCACCCCATTCCATAAAAAACGTTAGCAGATAGAGTCACTACTAGTCAGCTATTAGCTGAGATCCGATTTGTGCTGCGCATCGCAGCCCCCGGATTGTCTCAACACCAAAGTATATCGCTCTAAGTGGCTGTACTAAAATGGTACCAATAAATCCCAACTAATATTATAAATGCGAAAGTAACTCTGTCTGTCTGTCTGTGTCTTACGCTTTCACACCTACACCGATTTAAATGAAATAGTGAAAGTTTAGAATCTGAGGACGGACATAGGGTACATTTCAATACGAAAAAAGGGTTGTAAGCGGTTAAAATAGGAGATTTATGAAAGTTTTGTCATTTTTGAAGCAAGAAGTTTGAAACTTATTTTTTAAAAGTATTTTGAGTATAAAAATTCGAGGTAATTTTGATCACATATACCGTGTGTTCAAATCATTCAAAAAAAAAAAGAAAGAGGGACATCACAATGTTTTATGTGAATATTTTCGGCAGTGTGAACACGGCGTTACTTGCTACGCGCTACGAACGTAGACTTGAACTAAAAACTATTAGCTTTACACCACTGTATTCTGGACAAAGTATAAATAAAATCTGAGTACCGATAATTTAAAAAAAAACTATTAAAAGCGAGCTAATTATTGAAGTGAAAACTTCAACGCGTCAGACGATATTTTGTAGGGGAAAATCTTATAGGTTTGCATGAACAGTGTGACCAGCTCGCTCAACATGCGTTAACAACACGCGACAACATGCTTCTTTGAATTTCGAACAGTTACGGATTTTTTTTTCATTTATTTTGCTTGAATTCAATTTTGAGTTTTATTGTTAAGACACAAGGGTTAATTTTTGTTGATTATTTATTTATTTTTGAACTATTGTCGTGCCTTTCCACTTGTTTAGAATTTTCACTTCTGTCGGCAGTCCTTATGCATGTGTTTTTTTAGTTAATTTGTATGAATATTGTATTGCACAGGGATGAAGGCCTGGAGCCGTAGTGAACTGAGGACGAGTTTTACAAAATTATGACCGCGGCAGGACGCGGCATAGGGGTGGCAGACACGCGTACAATGTGTTTAGTGATGCGAATTCTGCTGTTAATATCGACAATAAGCTAAAAAAAATATTTAATTTAATTGAAAATACCACGCTTTTCTATGTAATTATATAGAATAAAATTGAAAAACGGGTAAAAACTTGTATTGAAACAATTTTTTTTATTATAAATAATAATACTAATATAAATAGGTAACACAAACAGACAAGTTTTTTTATCGGACGAGAAATAAAATGGTTTGGAATTAAGAGTAAAATCTTATGTTGTATGTTACTTTCTTTAAATAATTCTGTGCTTCCCCGTGAAGAGTGACATAACTCTACTTGTACCCATTTTCCAAAGCACCGTGACGTACCAAAGTAACGTTTCATAGTTTGCTGCATCCAACGAGGTCTAAAATCACGTTCTTATAAAATATTTCTGCAAAATCAAAGATTACAATGAGTTATTTGAAATAATATTTAAAATCACTGCTTTTTATATTTTCCATCGTTCTTTAATAAAAAAAAAATTGCTTATTTCAGACTATGTTTATCTATTTGTTTATTTATTTATTTAATGTATTCTTCTTGAAATGCCATCTACGGAGGTTGGTTATGACCTATACGGGTATTCGACATATTTGCATTGAAAAAAATATCTCAATTTAAATTCGTTTGGTCATTTTCGAATTAATTTTTACTTAACAAATCAAACATCGATATTTTCATACCGAGCACATCACTATAAATCCCTTTGTCGTCGCCAGGTGTGGGCCGGGTTACAGTAGCTAGGCCTGTCTTAATACATTTTATACAATAATGTTTTTATAATCGATAAACTACGAGTTTAGATGTAACAGCTGATTCTGTTTAAATGGATGACTTTTTCTTATTAGAGACAGCGTTTATGCATTACATGTATCATAAAGTGTGTAGTAATAAGATATACACATATAAATATATATGTAGATATGAATGTATGTCGCCTCTTTGTTTTGTTGGACTTTGTGCAAAATTATCAACCTCCTAAGCTACCAGGATTTTTCATTATTAATCAAAATAAATAATCACAATAACTGCTATATAATAAGCATCATATTTTGTTAAAATCGTTGCTTACAACTCAACGTTACCACTAGTTTTAACAATCTCTGATGCAGAATTGATTCTATTAAATATACATGTTATGTTTGCATGTGTGTGTGCTTGTACACAACATGTAAGGGGAGGAAGCCCTTTAGGAAAATTTAATACGGCTCCTTTAGGTTCGTGCCTTTGAGACATCCAAACTTACCTCCACAAATGGTCGTTTGCATTTTCGACTAGAGTTAAAATTGGCCAAAATATGCATTAACTTATTATTCTATTACTATTCTGTAGGAATACAAAGTGGCATAAGTATTTATAATATAAAAAACACAAAGTTTTCCCTTCAAATGTCCGGGAGTTCCAGTGCGAGGCAGTCACGCAAATAGCCGAGTGACAGTACTCGAACGGGGGCAGGCACACTACTATGTGAGCGTTTTTCATACGCAACCCTCGATATTAAAGTAGAACGATATCCATTGCTGCTTTCGACTGTTATTCCCAAGCAAAAGGAAGAGGTTAAGTAGCAATGTACGTTTAATTAAGAGTTTAATTACGAAGTTAGTAGACGTACCACCTCGGGGTAGGTTAAGGGTGCATTGTAAAGAGCGTTCACGTCACAAGGGTATGATTCAAATGAAAATAGACTGTTATTATATGGTTTAAGGTATAAGTTTGCGTGTCTTGCTCGGGATATAGGTTGTTTAGCAAGAGGGAGATAAAAATAGGGGCTGTTTGCAGGACGTGGACCGAGGGGACGACGGTTGCGGCGCAGGCGTGCTTCAGTCGCCCGCGCGACCCCGTCGCCGCCGGTCGCGCGCCATGGATGAAACGAGGATGCGGGAGCGCGCGCCGCTCACTGTGATCGTGGCGCCGAGCCACGCTTCGCCCCCAAGACTCTCGCCGGACCTGCTACCCGATGGCGACGCCGCATTCCACCCACTGGCCGCAGTGAACGGCCGCCTTACACCGCCCGGACTCGAGCCCGCCTCATACGCCACCCTAACGCCATTACTTCCTTTACCTCCTATTAGTACAGTCTCAGACAAATTCGCCTACCACGCCGGCGGCACCTTCACGGTTATCCAGCACCAACAGTCCTATGCGTCCCTTTCGCCCAACGCGTACAATGAACCGTTATCCCCTCAGTCGGCTTACAGTAGACGGAGCGTGTCCCCGAGCTCGTACGAGCGGCGNNCGCCGCTACCCAGTCCCGAGTTAGACTTGAACGCCGCACTTCTGGCAAGGGAGGAGCAAGTACAGCAGCAGGTCCATGACACAGAAGAGATCAACACTAAGGAGCTGGCTCAAAGGATAAGCGGGGAATTAAAACGCTATTCAATACCTCAAGCGATTTTCGCGCAACGGGTTCTTTGTCGGTCCCAAGGGACATTAAGCGACCTCCTCAGGAATCCGAAGCCCTGGTCTAAGCTAAAGTCCGGGAGAGAGACCTTCAGGAGGATGTGGAAGTGGCTGCAGGAGCCGGAGTTCCAGCGGATGTCGGCGTTGCGGCTAGCAGGTACATGCATGACGCTTCTAGTCTCACTTCTGTCTTTAGTGTTTTGTGTTGTGTTATATAATAATAATTAAAAATAATGCTTGTTAAGTCTAAGACATCAATATTAACAAATTTAATTTGAATGGTATGAAATGATTTATATGATTTGATTGTAATAATATTGTAATAAAACACTACAATCGTCTTATCACAATATACTCGACAATAAATGCGTGTCAGTTTTTGGACCTTAAAATCACCTATTTCTCAACTTATCTATCACGTACTTCACATGTTCGAACAAAGAGAACAGTTCTCTTGTTTTCAGTATCCAGCATTACATTTAAAAACCAATTTATATATAGAATACATGGAAATGTAATTGGAAACAATGCTTAAATGAGCATTTTGATAATGCGTTTGTGAAATACTAGATGTTACATGAAATCTAAATCAGGTTTTTGTTTCGGAGAACTAAGTGTACCAAATAAACTATTCTAATCGACTTATAGCTACAGCAACAGGAAATTTGTAGTGAAAATATCTTTAATTCTTGCCTTCAAAGGACCCGTTACAAGTGGAATCTCAAATCATAAGAATTCTTTCGTGGAATATTAAAAATGACTTGATAATTTATATTATAATTACCTAATTTTTTAGCCAGTATTACAGTGGGCTTACACTGCCATAAACATTCACAAAAAACATATTGCCATCTCAATTATTTCAAAGAGAAAGATAGAGAGAAATTGTATCGCGACAACGATTTTACGCCAGTGGAAACCCACGGTTTCACTAACTTATTCTAATCTAGACTATATTACGTGTATACTTTTTAGTTTATATCTCGTTAAAACCTATCGACGGGAATTTAGGAGGGTCAAGCCCCCTAAAATGGGGTCAAGCCCCCACTGTGTGCGCGACTGTGCGCGCGCGTGCAAGTGTATTATTTTTATTGTCAACAAATACTGTAAACAAAATAAAAAAGTACTTGTTTCGAATCATTCCAAATAACTTAAACTTGTACTAGGCGATGCACAATACTCGTAAGGTGTACTCCGTTAAAGGCCGGCAGCGCATCTCGTCTTGCAGATGCTCATGAGCGGCGCTGATCACTTAAACATAGGCCTCCACTGCCGTAAAATCTGGAAAACTCTCTTAAAAATTGAGATGACAATATGTTTTTTGTGAATGTTTTCAGCAGTGGAAGACCACGGTAACATTAGGTGATCTGTTGCTCGTTTGCCCCCTTCTATTGAATACGAAGTCAGAAACAAATAGAACCAGTATGTATGTATTTTCGGAGAAGTAGTTGCTGGTAACCTTATTGACGGTTCTTACAGCTTCATCGAATACAGGGCTCGCGATCCGAATGATCTTGAGCTAAAAAATAAAAATTCTAGGTCCCTAATGTAATCTAGGGGCCTAGTTGCTGGATTTAGCAGCTATCGGTCTGGGTAGAACCAGTAAGATGTTCTTTTAATGGTACACGTATATCCCAACCATTACTTCTGCTATTTACAAAATCATGTACAGCAGTCTTCTATAGTACGTCTAAAACGTCCAGATCTTGTAAAATTATTGTGGTACTGAAATTTTTATTAAAATCCTTTTTCGTTACAAAAATTGACAAAGACGCAAAATGTTCGCATGTACACATGACTAGTGTATTTTTTATCCTCAAACAAGTTTACAACAATTTTGTATTTCTTGTGTTTTATTTATCAACTCTTTCGCTTGTGATGCTCTTAAAAACAAAACACATTTAATTACTTAGAACATAATAACCGAAAGCTATACTAATAACAAAGCTGAACATTTTGTTTGTTTGGACATGCTATTCTCAGACACTATCAACGGAATCGAAAATATTAAGAAAGCTAATTAATATTAAACTACGACCTTCAGGAGTCAGTCTCTAATACAGAAGGATATGATATTACGAACAATAAACACGATGTACTATTCGAAGTATTTAGAAATACGTACACAAAAATTATCTATAAGAAATTTATTTAGTATTATAAAATGAGAATTTGATTAAATTAAACGATGCAGCGAGCGAAACCGCGGGACACAGCTAGAAATATGATAAATGTAACGTTTTATATTTCATTTTTTAGCCAGTTATTAAGCTATAATTATTAAATAAATAATTTATTTTTTATGGTGTCGACATTAATACAGGTAGTTGATTAAACATATAAATATTTAATTAATTAACAACTATAATTTCTATGAAGTAGATAAACCAAAGATAAACCAATAACAACCTCTTAAGAGTCACTTCATCAGTCAGTCAGGTCAGATGTAGACCTGGTTGTCACGTAGAAAATTTAAATGATAGATAATTGATAAAAATAATAAAACAAAATCTGCATGAAGCGCTATATAATAGAGCTAATCGATGTTTAATATCGATTCTAACGTCGATATTTAAATATTGACTCATTAACTACAATTAAACAAAGCTAAATTTATATAGATTTTTGATAAACAAATACTAACCGACATATGCGAAGATGTATTGATGCATCAGAAGTGGGAGAGGTGTGCTATGATCGTGCCAAATGGAAATACGTAATCTCTGCCTACCTCTCTGGGTTACGGGCGTGAGTTCATATAATATTGAATACGTGTAGACTGTGTAAACTGAAACTACCTAACCGGTTTTGATACTACTACTATTAGAATGGTTCGTTACTCAGAACTAACTGTAGGCTATATTTTTACCTGAATGACAGAAGGTCTAACGTTTTTCGTACGTTTGCTCCATTCGTTCCATTCCGTTCCATTGTGACCTCCTGTAGCCTATACTGCTTGAGACCAGTGACGATTTTGAACATTGAGGTATTGAGGAAGGTAAGATTTGTATCCTATTCCGATGTCATAGTTCAGATATGTTTTCAGTATACGTAAACCATCAAGGCTCTGCTGTCCGTCTGTCTGTCTGTTTGTCTTTCTTTGTATCTGTCTGTCACCAGGCTGTATATCATGAACCGTGATAGTTAGACAGTTGAAATTTTCACAGATAATACATCTGGTACCACTATAACAAAAAATGCTAGAAAATAGAATAAAATAAATCTTTAAGGGCCAAAAAATCACGTTCAAAAATGGGATTTTTTGCCGTTTTTATAGATAATGGTACGGAACACTTAGGGCACCAGTCTGAATCGCACTTGGCTGTTTTTTTATAAGTTTTACTTGTTAGATCTTTCTAACATCTAATATTGAATTGTATACGGATGATGACGGCCACCAAAAAATAATAAAAAATGATTCTTTGTATTGTTTCGATATAAACTGATCGAAGTTGTGTATTTATTTATTCTAGTTTTTAATATTCAATGTCCCCGTGGACGTGCTAACTAAAGCAAGACTTGAGCAGTCGTATCTAGGTCACCTAGGTATTTTGTTGGATAAAGCGTTCCACTTGTACCGGTTTTAGATGAGCCTTCTGTTCGTAAGAAACGATCGATTAAAAGTTGGGTGAATATGGATGTGTTCATAAAAATCTATTGCGACCGTATTTGTGGTAGACATACATTTTAAAATAATTATTGCTTATTATACCAATTCTAACAGTGGTAGAGCTCGCAACAACAACAAAGGTTCCATGAATCTGACGGCTCGACCGGTGAAATACCACGATCTTGCGGAAGGTGACGTGAGGAAGAGGTATTCTGCGTTTCGTTTGATGACTGAGGTGCCGGTGGCCTAATTTTAGTCTTCTTCCCATTCCTATCCTTTCCTAATTTCAGTCTTCTTCCCATTCCCATCCTTACCTAATTTCAGTCTTCTTCTCATTACCATCCTTTCCTAATTTCAGTCTTCTTCCCATTCCCATCGTTTCCTAATTTCACTCTTCTTCCCATTCCCATCCTTTCCTAATTTCAGTCTTCTTCCCATTCCCATCGTTTCCTAATTTCAGTCTTCTTCCCATTACCATCCTTTCCTAATTTCAGTCTTCTTCCCATTTCCATCCTTTCCTAATTTCAGTCTTCTTCCCATTCCCATCCTTTGGTGTAACAAAGGTTACACCATGTTATCACTTAACGTCGAATAAGTGTGTGCAAGATAAAAAATTATGAAAGGTTGGAGTTTTATTTTCACAGATTATAAAAATAGTACGTCGGATCTCTTATCTATAATTCGAATATACTAGAGTAGAGTTAGAAATACATTTTTTTGCTTTTTGTCGATAAAAAGAACGATATCGATAGAAAAACATACAAATTTTTACTACATCAGAAAATTTGGCTTGTAAATTTAACAATATCAGCTGTATAACGACCTAAAAATATAGTAATTTCCTTCGTGATATCAGTAATATTATAAGGAAAGACTAAATCAGGGAAGCTAGTTCTGTCCCTGCAAGAAAGACGATCCCAAACCTGTATGAATGTTTTTGACATCACAACAATAGACTAATCGACCGCTGATGCATCCTATCTTTTTAAAATGTCGTTATCGATAACATCCATTTGTTTATCGTACACAGACGTCAGCTGGTATCGATTCGGTACAATCGATAGCGCGAGGACACTCGCTCGATATTAGGACGTCACTACGCGCGGCTCGATACTCGCTGCGTTCTTTCATCAATTGAATAAGGGCGGACGTGCACTATGATTTCGCTCCTCGGCAAAACATAGGTCATAAGGATTGCCGACAGGAAAGAAAATTCAAAACAGGCGCACAATAGTATTACGCATCGATTTTGTTAGCAGCATCTTTAGCTCATTCGAATTTATACTTATACTATCTGTTGCCCACGGCTTTGCACGAATTCGTTTCTTTTCTCGAAGGAATTTTTCGTAACTTGATTTCGCGTATCTGGAATTATAGGTAAGTGTCCAAAAGTAGTTATTGGTTGCCTTTAGTAAATATTTGTCATTTCATGTGACAGAATTTCATTTTTTTTATTATCGTGTCGTTTATTACCATGGCAACCAATATTGTGTTGCCATGGTATGTCATACATTACCATTTCGGTTTATTCTTCTATCACCCGGGATTTTTTTCGGTTTAAAAGCGTAACAAACTCACATTAGCAAACAAGCTGTCACTTGTACATTTTCGCCTCTCGTAAGTGTGCGCAATATAGTAATTTAAAACGCTTTGTACATCGATGCGACATTACGCCATTCGAGTTTTTCACTGCGTGCAAAAAGTTCGTGTGCGCTCACCCTAAGCCTTAGTGATGGTCGATTGCCGTTTAGTGACGTATTTGCAATGTTTTTTAATATTGTAGAGACGTAGAAGAGCAACATGCGGGCGCTTTATGTTATGTTATACATATAAATGCGTCTTAGATGAAATTTTATTCTTGTATCAAAAAGGTAGTTAAATGCGTTTTTAATTGATAATTTTATTTATAACTTAGATATTGAAAATATCATCAGGTTACGAACATATGTCACAGGAATTGTAATTGTTCGCTCAGTTTATAATAACGCTAGTGAGATTATAAACAAACGAAATTTACAATCTGAAGGTGATATATGCAACAATGGTAGAGCTCGCAAAAACAACATCTGTTGCACGGATGTGCCAGCTCGACCAATGAAATACCACGACCTTACAGAAGACAGGCTTGAAGTAGAACTATTCTGCGTTCGTCTGACGAGTGAGTTGCCGGAGGCCTAGTTCCTCCACCTCTTCCCATCCTTTTCTGATAGGGCAAGGTTCGGAATGGGAAGAGGATTTGACAACGGAATGGATGGATAGGAATAGTAATTGTCCGTTTTAGGGCTTTGTACCCTAAAGATAAAACGGGACCCTATTACTAAGACTCCGCTTTCCGTCCGTCTGTCTGTCTTCTGTCCGTCTGTCACCAGGCTGTATCTTATGAACCGTGATAGTAAGAAATTTTCACAGATGATGTATTCCTGTTGCCGCTATAACAAAAATTACTTAAAATCAGAATAAAATAAATATTTAAGGGGGGCTCCTATACAACAAACGTGATTTTAGCAGTTTTTACAGATAATGGTACGGAACCCTTCGAGCGCGAGTCCGACTCGCATTTGTTCTTTTCTTTTTTTTCTTTTTATCCCTTCCTCTGTACATATATTTTTTTATGGGAATAGGTGGCAAACGAGCTAGCGGATCACTTGATGTTAAGCAGCGCTACCCATAGACATCCGCAACAAGCAAATGTGTTGCAGATGCGTTTCCTACCTTTAAAGGACTGAGGGGGGCATAGACAGGAATAGGATATTTCCATTTCCCTGTCAACCCCCTCCCCGTCCAATCCTCTTCCCGTTCCCATCCTATCCTTATGAAGAAAGGGTGGGAAGGGGAAGAGGACTGAAATTAGGCCCCCGGCACCTCACTCATCAGACGAAACGCAGAATACTTCTACTTCATGCCTGTTTTCTGTGAGGTCGTGGTATTTCACCGGTCGAGCCGGCTCATTCGTGCAACAGATGTTGTTGTTGCGGGTTCTACCACATTAAAGTTAATGCAACGTATCTGCAAATACCTAGTTAAAAATACCTATCGGTGGTGGTCACTTCATTTAAGGTGAACCGCTGTGCACACCTAATGCTCAGCCATTGAAAAATGCACCACCCTATATATCGTACGATGGTACGTACGATATATAGGGTGGTGCCTTTTGTTCACGTGAAACTAGTTCACTGGATGTAATTAATTCTGCCATACTTTTCGCTTTACAAGTTGTAAAAGTACCAGTTTTCCATGGGCGTACTCTAACAGGGTACTTTATGTTGGTACCGACCTATATTCACGTTATTGCCTAATACAATGTCTTCTATTTTACACGTGTATATTAATAAAGTGATGTGTGTAAGGCTACGTTAAAACACTTGTACCAATTCTGATGAAATTTGGTACGGAATATAGATTGCGAACTTAGTACAATGTCTCTCGGAAAAATGTGAAATAGTTTTCAATGGCTTAAAATAATCATATAACTTTAAAAGAGGAACCCATAAAGGTCTTAGAGTTAGGAATATTCTTGTTTATGGTTTAGGTGAGGAATATTGGAGCGTTTTTTTAAAAAACAGTGGATTTAAATTATTTACATGCGTTTATTAGTTAGACCTGTAGCGTATCTATGGTACGGAATCTTTCGACGTAATTTCCACTAACTTTAAGATATTCTCTTGACTTGAAAATCTGCGCAGTTATACAGGAACGATGGAAATATATTTTCCATCTGTTTTCAACTTTATCCTGCAGTCCTGAAGTCACATAGTACGTCAAATACGTCATTTAAACATTGAGAATAATGTCACTTCTTCACATTTACTTAATTAGAACTTAACGTCTTTATTCTTTTATGTTAAGGTCTATCTTCTTCTATTTATTCTGAAGCGGCTGAAGCCTGGGCGGATTATTAATTGTCTATATTAAAACATTTTGATGATTAGATAAACTAAAAGACTTGTGACTAGAATTGAGAAAGGTATGCTTCGGTGGTTCGGGCGTGTTGAAAGAATGAATGAAGGGAGAGTAACGAAACAAATTTATGTTGTAAAAGTGAGGCAGTGTTGGTAGGAGACGTCTAAAGAGAACTTATATCTGATTAGTAACATACTTAAGAAGGTTGATAAAAGTAGTACTCGTAACCGACGAGCTTGTATGCGTAGATGTATGAATGTAGAAGAAGCGAGAGAGGTGTGCCAGGATCGCGCCAAATGGAAATCCATAATCTCTACCTACCTCTCTGGGTTAGGCATGAGCGTATATTTATTTATTTGATAAGCTAGTATAATATTATTGGCTTGGTTATGTAATGACTAAAATTGAGAAAGGTATGCTTAGGTGATTCAAATTCCTTAACAAAAGTCTAGTTGTCTATGAGCGGCGCACTTAACATCAGGTGATCCGCTTGCTCGTTTGCCACCTTATGCCATAAAAAAATAAATACAAATCAATTTGTTAAACCAGTCATTAATCTATCAATCAATCTCAATCAATCTCAATGTATTGTGGAAGCCTGGAGCCAATTCCCGTTCATGGGTTCTGGGTTAATTTCTCTTTTCAAGTTTTAATTTAAAAAAGTTACACATGTCTCTTTTCGCCTCATTTCGGCCCGTATATCCGGACAAGGCCACCTCTTGTCACATTAGAGACTTAATAAAGTCAATGAAAATCTTATTTCAAGCGACTGTTACAATCTCTGCCTACCTCAGAAGACTTAAGAAGTGACGTGTACTCTATAGCATATCGTAATAAACTTCCAAAACGTAACGTTATGTGGGGTCGGTACAGTACCATCAACATTTTGAAAACTATTCTCATGAAAATTTACTGTCATACTGACTTACATAAAGATTATTTATCTGTCCTTCATACATGTACCAACTAAGTATTCTAACTATAAATCTCTACCTACCATTTTCATAATTAGCGTAATTACATCATCAAAATTACGCTTAAGAGATATTAAAATATTGATTTTTCCTCAATTTTAAACTGTTTAAAATGGCATTTAACATACAAAAGTCATACAAATGTTTGTATGTAAAACATTCGTAATAAAAACGATAGTAAGTGGCATCAGGGTAGAGCGAGGCACATGGCACCCTCCGCGCCCGCACCCTGCGCGTCCCGCGACCCCACTGTGACGTCACCCGCCCTCCCTTCCCTCCCTCGCAGCCGCCCTCGCGGCCCTCTTATCGATCGAGCGACCCTCCCCGACCTCCGCAAGGCCCGACTGCTCTAGCGGCTTCGCTAGGTATTTTGATTCTTAAATGTAATTCTTATTGTACCGTCCTGGCGAAGACTTTTAGGTGAACATATTATTTTATCTGTGCTTTCAGTAATATTGTCAATTAAATTTTTACCTCGAAGCCTTTTAAAAGATGACAAACCTAATAGGTTTTTTGTATTCGTATGCTTTGTAGGTAAAATTAGCAATAGTATAATAACTACTATTATTATTGTCTTACTCCAGGTTTCTGAAAGGTTGATCAACAGAAAAATTAGCTGTCAAATGTCCGGTCAATTGAGTTGCTGATTTGACATTACATTTAACTTGACAGTAGTGTTAGTAGAATTAAAATTTGACAAACCTTTCAGAAACCGGGCGTTGAACTATTAGGAGCGATAAATATGCGTGAATTGCCTTATATACAACGGTACGCTTCCAGTATTGCTAAAATATAAATAACAATATTATAAATGGTCTTTGAATATCACTTGCGTTAATTTTCGTACTCTATCTCTTTCTGTCATCTGTAGAAACAGTTACATTTCGGTAAAGCCTCACTCGTTAAAAAAATCAGCCAGGTGCGAGTCCGACTCGCACACGAAGTGTTCCGTACCATTATCTATAAAAACGGCAAAAAAATCAAGTCTGTTGTATGGGAGCCTCCCTTTAATATTAATGTTATTTTAATTTAATTATTTATTCTTAAATTTAATAATATTACTCAATATTCTGTGAAAATTTTAACTGTAACTATCATGGTTCATGAGATACAGCCTGGTTACAGACAGACAGACGAACTGACAGACAGCGGATAGCGGTGGCTTACTAATAGGGTTCCCATTTTATCTTTTGGGTACGGAACCCTAAAGATTACTTAGTGACTATTTTCTTTTAATTAATAGCCATTAATCTGCATAACTTTTGTAACATTTAAAACTCCAACCATTGTTTCTCTCTATCTTTTTCTCTGAAAAAGTTGAGATGACAATATGTTTTATGTGAATGTGTTTGGCAGTGGAAACACACGGTTAGATTTATCCTGCCTTATCTCAAAAACCTCATTAGTATTCGTTCAGTAACTTCCCAGTCACCTTGTATAAATTAAGATAAAGAATTGTTAGGACTATACAGCAGCAAAAACTTGAGAAATTCAAGTTAGTATTAAAGGTATGCAAAAGTCAATTCATAGCGTTGGTCGAGGTAACAACGAGGTAACAAATGTTTGGTTTTGGATCGAGGAACTTTAAATATTGGCCTCGTATAATTCAACAACAGCCAATTCTTGTATATTTATGGTATTTCGGAAAATAATATGGTTTATAAATACGGTTTCTATTACCAATTTTATCTACATAGAGGTTTTGTTCAAAAACTATCCATGAAAAAACAAATATAAGTATAATGGAGCGCCATCTATTTGTGGCATGGTACATCTTTACATTGTTGACAATGTTCAATGGATGATAACTTAATGGTAGCTTGATTCTAAGATTATTATTATTATTATATTAAATAATTTTATACAGCTAGCTGTTACCCGCGGCTTTGCACTCATTCCTTTCTCATTTTCCAGTCATTGGAAACTTTTGTAAGATTCTTCGTATAATAACTTAGAATTATAGGTATCATGTGTCACCATGGCAACAGTAATGAACGTTTAATGTTCCTCAAAACGGCTTTATTTTTGGGATAAGGGTCCGTGTAATTTTCTGTACAACTGACAATGTGAATGTAAAATTTCATGAAGATCGGTTAAGTCGTTAACAAACTCGCATTTATAATATTAGTTAGGATCTTCCAAAAAACGCCATGTTCCGATGACAGTTGACAACGAAGAGCGCAACTCGCTCCACTAGCTTCTTTCAAGTCAAAGTTGAGAAATCGGCTTACCTGATGGTAAATGCTTACCACTAAAGTCCACAACAAACAAAGGCCTTTTTGGAAGTGAAAGAGGAGAGTGTAGATAAGAAAAGGACTGGCGGAAGAGATTCGAAGGCTAAGAGGCTCTTTCGCTCATCATATCTAAGGATGTATCGGTATTTGATTCTCTGGTGTTGTGGATGTTTATAGACTGCGGTCTATTTATAGATCTTATAATTTTACCTATATTTAAATATACATTACTATATTATACTTTATTTACTATACGTAAAATTCCAAAAAATGTAGATTGACTTGGATCTTAAACCAATTTATGTCTTTAGTAATTTTAACGTTTTATTTTATTCCCGATATTTTTAGATTTGCTCCCGGTTTCTGAGAGGTTTGTCAAATTTTTATTCAACTAACAGTCCTGACAAACATCATGTCAAATGATTTCAGTCTCTAAAAAAAAGTTGACGATGCTTTTAGTAACTCTAATGACATTTGATCGGACATTTGATCTAGCTAGCTAAGTTTTCCGGTGATCAGCCTTTCAGAAACTGGGCGTTACTTTTATTTTCCTTCGGTCAAATTATTATTAATTTAATGGACCATCTGGTAAATATGTAAATTGAATTTTAAAAATTGACTTCTTCCTTTTTTGATTTATTCAGGATCAGGACCTTTATGGGAAAGAACTAGTTTGATAACAATTTTTGGGGTCCCTTCGCTTGTGTTATTGTCCTTATTAACGACGATTGTGATTTCAGTCTACGTAAGAGACATATTTTAGATGTTTGATTCAAGAATAATTATAATTATTTATACTAATCTCAGTATTCAAAAAATCTTGTACCGATTTTTATATATGTTTTACTATTTACAGATATATGTGAAACTAATTATACAAGGATAGTCATTATGAACTAAATTTCCAGATACACCAAACCAGCAAACGATAAAAGGCGACAATGTAAACAACATGCAGCAGCAATCTTACTGCCAGCCCCGGGAATACCCGGGCGCTCCGCCCCCGCCTCAAGGCTCCGGGATGTACCCCGGGCCTCCGCCCCACTGGGACGCGCCGGTATACGAACCGGCTGGGGATATGTCTTGCTTGTGAGTCCTTCCCACATCTTGATTTGGTTCCTAAAAAATGCCTTCCTCGATATCCCCTCCATGTTATCTTTGGTTTACATTTTCATCATCTCTTCCACTGGTTTCATTTCATTTTGTTTCAAATATTTTCTATTATTCTCGATTCTTCAAATTCCAACTCGATCTTTTTTTATTCTTTTTGTCTACTTTTCGCTTTCTATTGTTTCCATGATAAGCCAATGTCATACTCCTTTACCGATCCTTGGCTGCGTAGCGGTGTACTTGGTTTCTTATAGGTGTCAAAAGTCGAAAGCTTGTCGCAAAGGTAAAAATAGTAATAAAAGAGCTTTTTATATATGTTATACTTAATATTTTGGTAAAATCTTTGAGTGTTTTCATTCGCCAATTGCTTTGAGACAAGCCCAAAATTAGAAGTTAAGCTGGCAACATTGGGTGGAATAATTATTTTTGTTTTAATTAATGAATTGTGCAAAGTAATAAATATAGATTTGCTCTTAATAGATGTTTGTTTACTTGAATAGGCAGTATCCTTCCTGTTTAGTTTGTTTTTGAAGACGATTTGTTTAAATGGCAAAGATACTGCCTACGCAAAGAAGGATTACCGTTATTGTTTTAGTCTTGGATAAGTGTTTTTATAGCTGTAGGTAAGTGTATTTTGTTAGCTTAAAGAAGCCAAGGTGAATGTTAGACTGCTGTCGCTGCCACTCCATCCCTTTTTGTTTTCCCTCCGCGCCCGGGCTGACTAGTTTTGTTTAAAATATGATTTTTTAGGTGCCTGTGAGATTTCAGAACCCTTTATTAATGTTGTTTACATTGTCGCCAGGTATGCGAGTTTCGTAATTTCTCTTATACATAGATGAAGGTTTGATAATGGACAGATTGGATCTGATGAACTCAATATGTTATATCGATGGAAAATAATTTTATTATCATTGAGCTCTTGTACTTCTGATCTGTTCCAGTCTGTCAACCGTATTTAAAGTAAGATATAAGTCGATGCAAACATCAGTTTGGACTGGAAAATTAAAAGCCTTTTGAATTTACTGTAAAATCTTGTATGTGAGATAACATCTGTTAAGAGTCTAGTGCAACGTTAGCTGTTTCAGGATTTATTTCCACTATGAAGTCTCCACGTGTACTGTTTTCATTACATATTTATTGCTTATCTTCTTTGTCTCTGATATAATATTATTGAAGTAATTGATGTGCACGTGGAATCTATCTAGTAGTATATGTTTTAGCAGCATGATTGTTGTTCGTAGATGATTCTGCAAAGACTTAGAGATTATAATTCAAATATTCCAAATCTAAATGGAAAAACTGTTACAGTTCTTTAAAGTTTAGTAAAAGTTTAATAAAAACACACATAGTGAAATAATCTGTCGCTCCTAGAACATAATCCACATTTGTTTAAAGTGTGTTATTGTCGTGAGTAGAGCGACATGCTACAGTTTTTTTTCACTGTACTAATTGTTGTTGTTTCTTTTGTTGCAGCGGCCCAGATTCCACAGAGAGGCAGTAAGTAATGTTTGCTTAAATTATCTACATATAACGCGTATAATGTTGCCAAGCAATTTTAATCTAGCGTTTGTTGTTGTACATTATGTATGTTGTTGTTTTTTTGGCAACTTATTTTGTACATTATCGCTTCATGCGCATATAAGATCAGCAAACAAATTGCTAACTTGTGTCACAATGGTCAGAGCACATTGTTCGCAGAACGAATGGCTTACGGAGTTGATATCTTTTGGACTGATGATGATAATAATGAAGTCTTTTTAATTCAGAATGAAACTATAAAATGTTAAAGGATACAAAAATAAATAAATCAGGAAAATTTAAAGTGCCAAATTAATTTAAATGAAACTTGCAAATGCATATTAAAATTCTGAGATCGTTTTAACATTTGCTACTTAAGTGGCTTGATTGCAAATCATTATTGATTGAACTGTACTCGCGTTATGACGATCATTGTACAAGTGAACACACAACAAAGCCATACACACATTTGGGACAAGAATACAATTTGTTGGTTACCTCTCGTTACGTAATCCCGTTTATGTAAAGAAATGCCTTAAAAATTAGTCAGAGGGCTAATTAAATTAATATATTAGTATGGCAAGTACGTTTTATTCCAATTTCGTCACCTGGTTGTCATCACCTGAGTAATTTTATTATAATATCTGGAAGATATAGAGCTATAAATTAACATCTGAAAATAAGATACACTGTACATTCAGATGATTTGATTCCACTGGAGAAAATTGAGAGAGAACTGTTCCACTTTGCTCACCCAGGTCACGTGACTCAGGTGGTTTAATTTCAGATGATCAAAGTAGAATAAACCGCGAGTAATAATAAATGCATAACTTTAAACAAAGTCGCTTCGCTGCGTGTTCCCTTGTATCTTTCAATCTGTACGCTTACATTGCAAACACTGGCTAAACCTTACGAGATAGGTCAAAGTAATGTACTACGGATTTATACATCTAAATCTACAAAAAAGTCCAGGATGACATATATCTATTATGTAAGGATAGTTTACTATACCAATTCTAAAAATGATCAAGTACAATACGGTAATTGAAAAGCCATTTAGTCGGATAAAGTATGAATCTTTATCAACGTTAGATACCTTATGTATTTCATAAACATTATGATAATTTCACTGATTATCTTAGAAGTTATTACCGTATATTGCTGGATGCGACTATCCCCGCACCGCGCCCCTTGCTGTCGCCCACTGTTCTCAAGCTCGATGTGCTTTCAATAAAGGGATCGACCCGGGTATAACCCATCCAGCAATTATTACAACTAACACAACATGAATCAATTCTAAGACGGATCGAAGTTTCCCGAGATTCCTCAAGGTTTATGTTAAACTAGACTCAGTGGAACCTAAATTTAGCTTAAGAAGCAAGTAATAATGGTCATATTAACTGTGTAGTACCTTACCGTTGCAGGTTGCAAGCGCAAGGAGGACATGGCTTCGGATACCATGCATTCCCCGAAGAAGCCGCGTTTGGTTTTCACAGACCTCCAGCGGCGTACTCTACAGGCTATTTTTAAGGTATCCTTAATTTAGTTATACCTAAATAGATTCCAGTGAAAATCAATTAAAAAGTAATCTGAATCTTATTTTATCTCAAACTCAATTTATGTGTCGAAACAAACAATAAATCCTACAGATATAGAATTTTGAGTAATGAACGATTTATACATGGAAGTGAAATTAGTTGTGTTAAATAATGCTTCAAAATCCTAAAAATGCATCTAAATGGCGCTTTGATCTACTGAATAGTTTTAATTGAACGCAGAATGTTTTGGCTTGACCTATACGCCAATGTTTAGATAAACCGAACATTTGTTTATTTTTGATTAGACATTGTTTTATTATATGGTTAACGGTTTTCTTTTTTTATACGCAAACAAGCAAACGGTTCACCCGATTTTATGTGATCGCTAGACACCGAAGAGGTAACGAACAGAAAAAAGGATATTTCCTATACCTCCTCTACCCAGTCAAATCCTTTCCTCTAACCATCCTTTCCTTATTAAAATTGAATAAGAAAGGGTCCTTTTCCTCAGAATAGATTCCTCCGATCAAAATTAGGCCTCCGGTACCCCGATCTTTAGACGAAACGAAAAAATACTTCTACCTGACGCCTGTTTTCTGTAAGGTCATGGTTTTCACCGGTCGAATCGACCTGTGGACTTAACTACGGTTAAACTTAGTTATAATCGATTTTAATACCTTGCAAAACAAAAATCTAATGGTATCAAAATGTCTGAATTTCCAGGAAACAAAAAGGCCGTCAAAAGAAATGCAAGTAACGATAGCACGGCAGCTGGGCTTGGAGCCGACAACAGTCGGCAACTTCTTCATGAACGCGCGCCGCCGGTCCATGGACAAGTGGAAAGACGACGACGCGCCGTCCACCGAACTGGACCAACAATGCGAGAGCCAAGACCTGGACCACGTCCCTAGTCTAGACTCGGCCGAGTCGGAAGAGGACCACGACGATCCGGACGACCATCTATTGTGACGCCGTATACCCCAGCACCATCTTCTGGTGCTTTGAAGGCAACTTTGAAACATAGAGTTGTACCTTCAATTTCCGAATGCTTGTTAATGGTAAAGTGTCGAAAGATGTGCTGGAATTTTAACAAAAATGACAATTTGGTTAATGTTTTATCATAAACATATACGGATGGTGTTTAGGCATACAAGCACGTAACATTTGAAGCAATGGATGCTATGATAACGAATTTAAATAAGTTGTCCTATGATATTTTGGCAAGAAAACAAAGCATCATAGTCAAAATTAGTTTGTTTCTTCTAAAGTCAAACGTTCACTACTATTTGAAAGCATTCGGAAATGTTATTGGCGGCTCGAATTGATGGTGTTACACTAGGATAACAAGGACAATGGTGCGGTAAAGTTGATGGTAGCTGGATACTGTTGCTGACGTAATGATCTCTCACTGTATAAACGTTTCTAGTCAAACGTAATCAAATAGATAATTAAGTTGTTCTTCAGTACCTTTAGCTTGTATGTTTATTTATATTAAGAGTGTTTAGAAAATGCCTGAATACACCCAAACGTTTATTGCTAAGATATTTGTCGCACGGATATATAATAAAAAACGTACGTTCAGAAAAGTTTTTCACATGTTTACACAAAGAAAACACTTTCCGCATACAATTTTACAAGTGTTTTATTAAAATTTATGGTAAAATTAAAGTCAATTATATTTATAAAAAACGTATAAAACATTTTACATTGTTTCCAAAGTGAGTATCATAGATTTTTTGACACAAAAAGAGAAGAATTTATTACTGTCTTTTATTTTAGAAAAGACAATACGGGTAGTCATTTCAATCAACGGTTTTTTTAATCATTATATAAAGTATAATAGAAAAAATAAAAGCGAAAATAAGCAAGAACGTTGCCAAAGTATTCGGGTTGTAAATACTAAAAGTATAATAATATGCGCTCACGCCCGTAACCCAGAGGGGTAGGCAGAGATCATGGATTTCCACTAAAAATAAGATACTAAAAATGAAAAAGAGAAGTAATTATCATGTTATAATGATTTATAATAAAATATCATCAAAGAAAATGGATCAGCCTTAAACTATTTAGGATTCATACTCCTCAACAATGTGTTTATGTAGAGTATTGATTGAAAGAGTTAGGTTAGTAGAGAAAGGGATGTTCTTGAACCAGAAAGTATAATGATTTCGTATATTTACGCTAAATCTACATACTATAACAAAACTAGTTTTACAGATTCTTTCGCGTTTATTTGCTTGATAGTGAGTGTGGACTCTCATATATGACAAAGAGTCCCATTACAACACATAACACATAGTCTTAAAGCACCAACGTTCCAAGAAGTATGCACTTGATCACGTCATTATAGCATTTGATAAATCACAAGTCCTCGCAAAAGATACCCTTCCTACCTAGAATAATACGCGAGGCTATTGAAATTTAAAAACATTCAAATTTCAATTGAGAAAATGGCTGGTTACTACTATCTACTTGGGATCCTGTGATTAATAAAATTAAATCCCAAACCAAGCATACAGTTGCAAGATCTCGAGATACTGTGAGCTCATTCTGCATTTAAGCAAAAATAATAATTGGAAATAAGGGTACTTCGTCAGAAACTTTAACATAGGGACGTCAGACAACTTAGGGTCTTTACAAACGTTTTCTTCTTCTTGCTTCTTCTATCTTGTACCGTAACAAACGTATTTATGTTTATAATTATCAATACTGTATCCGTGTAAATAGCTTCTCAACTGAATGCAGTTGTATTTGTACGTGACCATTTAGAAGTCAGAATGGGTATAGTAAGCTATCCTTAAAAGATAGATATATGGTACCACGGATTTTTTTGTAGATCTTTTTAAGATATACAATTCCGTAGTACATTGTTTTGATCTATCTCGTAAGGTTCAGCCATCGTTTGTAATGAAGGCGAACAAAAATATATTTTTTATGACATCACATTACAAATCTTTGAAATTCTCTGCTTTTCTCTACTATAATGGCCATGTATTATACATATTAACCTTCCTCTTGAATCACTCTGTCTATTGATGAAAACCTCATTAAAATCCGTTGCGTAGTTATAAAGATATTAGAGAACAGACAGCGGCAATGACTTTGTTTTCTACTATGTAAAGATTAAACAGTATTTACTCTAATATTTGGGTGTGTTCAGGCTTTTCGAGCTTTCTAGTTAATAGAAAACGCAATAAGTTGACCGAAGTTGTTATTTTCTTAATCAACAATATGAAATTTAACATTTATATGGTTGAATAGCAAAAATGCCCGATAAAATCGGACGATCGATGACGGTTACATATAATTTAGTAGAATTTTAAAAACCACACAGATTGTAGTCATTATTTATTTCGTGTGCAAATATTATACCAAAGCACTTGAAGAGAAAAATTCCTTTATTTCCTATACACGTCAAATTTAATAAAAACAAATTCAGCCGGTCAGTGTTGCCTGCGTCAAAGTTTTCAGCATCGGATATAGTACAAGATCCAACATAAGTAATTTATACCCTCGTCTGTTATTTGATCAGGACCTAGATTATAAAGTAGATTGATAAATCACAATTGGGTTGTCATTCCGTTTTAATAGTATTGGTCCCAGATTAAACTAAGCTACCTACTTTGGATTTCTCAATGTATAATCTAGGTCTTGATCAAATAACAGGTGAAGGTATGAATTCCTAATGCCGGATGTAAGACCTTTTGGCCTTTACAGCATACCAAGTGTGAACTTCGACGCGGCTGGCTTACTCTAGTCAAGAGATCTCAAGACATTCCAATAAGTATGTACTAATTCAGTGCGATAGTTGATTACCGTTGAAGCTAAATCGTGCGTGATATTACCTAAAATTATAATTAGACGTAATGAAGAATTATTTAAGACGGCTTCAGTAAACTTTAAGCGAGATAATCGATACCTTGTTTCATGGCAAAATATGATTTTTGTAAACAATGGTTTTAAACGTTAAAATTCGTAAATTCTAAAATATTTTCGTATTACAACTTTATCTTACATTACCTTATAACATTAGCTATCCATATTACACAGTATCATTTCATTTTATCTCACGAATTCCACACAATTACATTTCCGATGAAAGTGTAAAAAGTGTAATGGCCGCCATGTATGGTAAATGATGTTTGTTTACAACAATCATATCTTGCAATGAAACAAGGTATAGTCCCATTTGTGCAACGTAGAGTGTTAATAAAAATATCAATAAAATAAAGCTTGTTTAAAAATTAGGACGCAAGAATGGGAGCGTTTGCAATCGACAACTTTTTTAACATAAACCTTTTTTTTTTCAAAGGAGAATATATAAAACCTATTTTTTTTATACCTCCTTTTCTTGAATCATGTTCTTTGAAAAACATTCGAGTACATTCCGTTTTATCTAGTGAATATTTATATAAATATACCAAAAAAATTATTTTGAGCAGTATTTTAAGTTAGATAAAGATTTTATTTTATTTTGTCATTTTTATTTAGATAAATTATTTTAGGTTAATTTGTTAAAACATAACATACTAGTCGTTTTAAATCGAAATTATATTTTGTATTTATTTTGCAATGTAAAAGGTAATAAAACACAACCAAAGGCATTCAGTTTCTTACCAAAGATATGTTGAAGTGCAATCTTTTATTGTAATGTAATTTATCTTTTTGCTTTCATTAAATTTGAGGCGACAAGATTTAATAGGGACGTTATTATCAATGATATATTATACTATAGATATCTTATACTCATACAAAATTACCGGTCAGTGTTCCAAAGACAGTGAAAGCATCACACGCATGTCAAACGGTGTAAAAAGGATAGCTTCATTAAAACAATAAGAAAAAAGAGGACGGCTAGTGTTTGTCTCTTAAGCCTTAAAACACATGACGTAAGCTAATGAAAAAGCGTTCCAATTAGGACGCTTTCGAGTCTTCACTTTTCGACCGCTAATGGCATATCTTCTACTTTTTGTATTATATCATTGGATACTCGATTATTCGAAATCGATTCACAATCTTACTGGTTTTCGTTGCGATTATTTTCTAATTAATGAGTTTTATGTTCTAAGATACAGTGTCATGCCGGTTTATTTGTCTTTTCAAGACCAAAACGAACCTATTTTCAATGTTGTCGTCTAAAATAATGATAATTACAAGCATAAAATTATTATAACTTTCGTGAGACATTATTAATTACATAATTAATTCAATTAAATCGCGTAAATCGGTGTTGGTGCTGACAAGTTTCAGATGTCTCAGCTTTCCTCAGGGTGTTAGATTAATTTGCGGTCGTGTCCCGTCTCGCACTCAGTCACCAACACGAACGTGAGATGAACCGTTTTATTGAATTAATTATTTAGTTAATTACAAGCATAATTTCTTACATTTATTTGTTATTTCTTATATTAATTTATTTATATTGAAAAAGTAAGTTTATAAAGGATTTTTAGCTGTTCATTTAAATTGATTGCGATCCCAACCTCCAAATATAGCAATTATGGTCCCTGAGGGGAGAAATATTTGAGTTCCTTCCATCTGTCAAATTTACTGTGGGCTATTGGGTTACAAGATTTATTATTTATTTGGTAAGATCTATAAAGAACAAGCCCACGGTGTCTTACAGTTTTCTTTGCGTGTTAATTTATTTTATATAACAAATTATTTGTAGTGATTTTGGGAACGTATTTAATTTAAAAATCAATGGCATTAGTAACTGGCTTTATTTAATACACCATATTATATTTATATTATTTATTTAATATACCTTTCATTCGCGCTGATTTTTGACAAAGTTCAATGTTTTTTTTCAAATAAAATATATTGCGCACAAAATTAAGCAAATACACGAAAGTATAAACAAAAATAACATGTTATTGTCCATGATTTAAAGAAAACTTATATGTATATCTATTTATCACATAACTATATCTATATATGTATATTCACTCACAACAATTTGTACGTTTCGCAGTTTATGATAGAAATGAAATATTTTTGTGCATGTATTGTGCGCTTTTCTTTCTGACTGTACATAGTACTTGATATGTATGTAAGAATAAATGTAAATTTTCTAAAGACTTTCAACTTCTTTCCTTCTATTAATTTTCAGGTAAGGTCCGAAGAAAAAAAATGTATCTACCTTAATCTGATCTAGAGAAGATTACAATTAAAAATGAAATATTTTTCTAAAACAATAACCGTATAATAATAATGAGCAATATATCAGCCTTTTTAGTATGTGTCCCCACTGCAGAGACACAGGCCTCCTCTCCGAGAGAGGGAAGGGGCCGTAGTCCAACACGCTGGGCCAATGGAGTTGGTGGAAGTCACATGTCTTCGAATTTGGTGGTTCTAAGACATGCTGGTTTCTTTACTATGTTTTCCTTCACCGTTTCTGGAGCAGTGGTGATGAAATAAAATCCACAAAGTAAATCGCCTGCCTGGGTTCGACCCTGCGACGTAAAGTACGTAAATCGGGGCTAAACCACTGGGTCACCATTGCTCGTGACAAATATTAATCAATCAACTTAGTACAGCCCGCAACAACATCTGTTGCACGAATCTGCAGGTAGAGCCACCTGTGAAATACCACGACCTCACAGAAGACAGCCGTGAGGTAGAAATATTCTGCGTTTAGTCTAATGATTGATGTGTCGGAGTTTTAATTATAATCATCTTCCTTTTCCTATCAATTTTTAATAAGGAAATGATGGGAAGGAGTGAAGGCTTTGACGTGGGAGAGGATAAATGGGACCATAAAAAAATCTGTTTGTCACTTTCTCTGGCCACTAAAGGTAGGCAACGGATCAGGAACTCGTCACCCTGTTGTAGATGTCTATGAGTATCGGTCACTATATGATCTCGAAAGCTTATTTTATAATCTCCTTTAGCGGCAGCACGATACAGATAAAAATTAAAGAAATCGGAGTGAGCAATAATAAAAATACAATAGCGTTTTTGAGAATTGACGCAAGGTAGTTTGTTTACAAATATTCTCATCCCAAACGAGAGTTACTTTCCAAGCGATATTCCAACTTTGTGTACACATCACGTCATCGTGTCGCGGGAAATTTAAAATATGGTCACGTGACGAGATTCGTCGCCGCAAACAAGCCGACTGCGCTTTGACATAACTGTCAGTCGTTTGACAGAATGCGTGCTGGAAATATCGTTAATAAAGTATTCTTACTAAGTTGCGATGTGATCAAAGTACTTTAGGCTTGATTAATAGGATTAAAAATAGGGGAAAAGTGTGACTTAATAGTGGATGTTGTGACTGGAATTAGGAAAGATATGCTTCAGTGGTTCGGGCATGTTTTGCATTCTGTTTCTCAACATGGCCGAACAGTCGAAGCATACCTTTTTCAATTCTAGTTACGACGTCCTCTTTTAAGCCACACTTTTCCCTTATAACGTCAATTTCTCATCCTATCATTCTGTCTTACTCCTAGCATACTTTTCAGAGAACGCATCTCAAAAGTATCAATTTTATAATAGTTCAATATCTATTTTATATCTATAATTATTTCAATATTAACATCTAGATGGCGTTTTTCTCAATCTTAAAAATAATCCAATAGTGAGGATAATGGAACCAACTATGTAAATAATTGAATTGTCATTGGTCCTTGATTGAAGGGGTTCAAAAATTCCTAGCTATTTATTACATTTCAAGTAAATAAAAGCGTTTTAAAAAGAGTCACGTATTTTCTTTCACTTAATTTGAAATTAAATAAACCCCAGTACGATATCCTAACGAAACAAGTGAAGTTATCAGAATAAGCCTCTACTTATTTGAAATTCAGAACTATTCTAATTTTGACATTTACATAATGCGAGGTTATAAAAGCTCTAGCTCCAGCCATTCTCAACTTAATCCTCTCTTTATTAACTTCTAACCATACTTTATTCCATAGTTAATTTCATTTCATCATGATCCTATATCAAACCATTGGTGAACATACGCCCAATGCCTACCACAGTTTGCAGTACTCTGCGCACCGCATCCAGAGACTTCCTGCCCTTACGAGGTTATCGGTCCATCAGGAGGAGATATGAATTAATTTTAATATAACGTTGTTAAATTGTATGATATCCCATGTTAATGAACATTAAATGTCAATGTGTCGGAAACATGATCGGTGGAATGCAATGACTGGCTGATATTTTTTTTTTCTTAAAATATGAATAAAACCTACTTAGATATTTATCTAAAGCAAAAGTAATTTAATTAAAATTTTCATCTATCTTTGAAGTTTATCCAGGTTACAGAATTTATCTATACTTTTATTTACTCATCAAAAGATGGCGCATTTTCATATTATATGAGAGGATTACAGAAAATGAAGTACTCGATGTTCGTTAACTTGGTCTCTTCTGGTAACAGTCCATTCAAATTACTGTAGCACTCTGCACGGTTGATAGTGACGCACCAATAGCTCTCACTGCACAACGCTGGCTACACTCATCTAAAGCACCATAACCGTGAGTTCACACTACCGAAACATTCACATAAAACATATTGCCATCTCACTTTATCAGAGAGAAAGAAAGAGATAGCAATATGATTTATGTGAATGTTTTCGTTACTGTGAACACGATGCAAGTCTACTCTGTGTTAGTGGCATGTTTTTAATTGAATTTGATCAGATGGAATTTCTGCACAAGAATGTTTATATAATACAACAAAAAGTAAAGCATTTATTGTTTTTATAAAAATCACCAAAAAGAAAGAGGTTTTATTTCTTCTCTTCTACTTTTAAAAATATTGCTTAAATATTTTAAGAGTTAGGGTTAGGTTAGGTTTTTGTATTGAGAACAAAATTAAGAAACGATTGGGGGGCTATTTATATGCCTTAATAACGTAATCCTTTGA
>JWHW01020045.1:221973-236245 GCA_000931545.1 Papilio glaucus | reverse complement strand
CGTCAATCAAAGTCAAGTGTGTGCAACGGACTGATTTATTCATTTTGAAACTTACCCTCTAACATACAAATAATATAAACTGCGGTAGGACGTACCATATTTAGATACAAGAACAATTTTTATAGCGTATTTTTTTTTAGGGTGTAAGCCTTAGAAACTATTGTTAATTATACTTTGTTTAATTGCAAGATATGATTGTTGTAAACAAACAAACGTCATTTACCATACATGGCGGCCATTACACTTTTTATACTTGCATTTACTCGTTGTAATTTTGAGATAATGGTGAGATAAAGTGAAGTGAACTTGTGTATGTATAATGTATTATTGTTTTTAGAAATTATTGTTTTTCGAAAATATTTTGGAATTCACGAACGTACGTATTTTAAAGTAAAAACCTTTGTTTACAAAAATCACATCTTGCTGTGAAACAAAGTATACAAATATACTTACATCGTTGCTATAATAAAACTGACAGTGAATGCTGAATTTGGACGTCCTGCTCTGAGACAGGTTCACAGGTATCGGGCTATATTATGAAACAATCTCTCTTCGAAACATTGACATATTAAAAAGCTACCGTGATCCAAACTTCATACACAGAATCGTTTTTATCTGTATGAGGATACACACATAAACTGTCAGATTTTATAAAAGGTCAGTCACCGGCTTGCTCTATGATCTATGAATGACACCTTTGACAACAATGAACAATCTTACTGGAATATAAAATGACACCAGATGTCAGTATTCAGCTTCTAAATATCTTCCCCAAGAATATCTTAACATGGCAACACAGAGCGAAGGTCGATTCGTTCAGTTCACAATTTGCTGTCAGTTTAAAATACGCCTAGCGAGATTGTAAAATGATCTGCTGTATGTATTTGTATACATTGGTTTGCTTAGTTAGAGGTTCTATACTTCGATGTTGGCCACTAATTCCCTCAGGTGTGACCTCTTATAAAAATACATAGAACATAAATTGAAAATAGAATCGTAAATCAAAATTTTGTTACACTACAAGAGCTGCGAAATGTTTTCTTTTATTGCCTCTGGGAGGGACCCGTTGTAACCAAAGAGTTGCAATGTAGATGGTGTAGTATATAACCATTTCATTTGTTATATTTATTAGCATCTGTCGATTGATTTGTTTAAATTTCATTTAATTTTTAGAAGCATTGGTGACCCAGTGACTTACGTATTTGATCGCGGGTTGTAACACAGGCAGGCGCTTTACTTTGTGTAATTTATTTCATCACCACTGCTCCAAAAACAGTGAAGGAAAACATCGTGAGGAAACCGGTATGTCTTAAAACCACTAAAATTCGAAGACATGTAACATGCACAACTCGCACTGGGCCAGCGTATTACAATATTTATTATTTAACCATTAAGAATTATCGAAAGTTGATACAATTAACACGTAATCTAACAAGGGTGAAAATGAGTTGTCTTCACCCCCCTTGGTAATAAATAAAATAAAATAATCACGTAATTCAATTACCGAATGTTTTGCTTCTAACCGTGTGTTCACCATACAACATTTAAGTTGTATATAGAGTTGCATGTGCAATGCACTGCGGCAAGACTCCGCCGCAGGTGTTGCTCGCTGCTTATGTAATATTTACTTACATATATAACTGAAAACATTTAATCCGTTAAATATATAGCTTGCTCTTAGACTACGTAAAATCACTGTTAATAATACTTGATTCTTACGGGCTGATTTGTTAAATGAAAAATCCATTTATTCGAACTACGATTTGGAAGAATACGAAAAAATTGTACAGATTAATTAAGCATACGGTTATCGTGCGACTTCAGCCTCGCACGGATATCCTGTACTCTGTTGCTGGCAACATTCCTAAGTTCAGATCCTTGATCTCTTCGGGTACAAATAATAGTAATTTAATTATTAATTAAAAATCGCCGAGTAATTAAAATGTAATTTCGTAGCTCGATGTGCAAAATAACAACATTAAATTTTAGCATCTCAGCGATGCTGAGTGAAGTTGGATCCCCCGGGCATCTACTAACTTCAGAATCACCCTGGGGGCGGGTTAAGTAATGGGCTCCGCGTTTAACCCGGTTACATCTGCAACGTAACTTGCTTGCACGTTAAGTTAGCGTGTTATACATAGATTATGAACATGTTATTAACGTTTACAGATTATATTTAACTTAGTGTGCATTGTCAACAACTAATTGAAAAAAAGTTCACACGTTTTTTTAGATGCGTAAACCGAACCGCGCGTGTTTGGGGAGACTGATTTAACCCGTATTTGTTACTTTGGTGTACTTGTAATCTATATTTGTTTGTTTGCCTAATGTGTAAGGGATCTTTGAACCCCTTCAATACGTCATATTGATTGACCGATGACAATAGAGTAGATAGAGAATAGAGTAGATAGATAGAGAAGAAACTAAATTGTTTGTCCCATAACCCTTATCTTCGATTTACGATTTGTTTAGTTTGAGAATAACGCCATCTAGGTGTCAAAATTTAAATAACAATGGTTACTATATGTCATAGAACTTACCGTTAATAAAGTTTTTATAACTGTTAATTATTTCATAGCAGATTTTGGGGTGTGCGACTGTCAACATCCGTGACAGCACGTAGTGTCTGTAATAAATTCTTACATATGTCATTCTTATTGTTTCGAACTCTGATGGATAGCGGTCGCTTATCAGATGAATTGTATGCTCTCCATCATGAATGAAAATCTAAGAAGGTATACCTTAATCGCCAATCTTAAAATGCAAGATTTTGAATCTCATCCGTCATATTGTCAGCCATGTAGCATGAACTTCGTTTCTCATATCCCAAAAAAGTTAATAAAGATAATTATTAATTATATTAAAAATTCTCTTTCACACCAAGCCATTAACTCGTTGTTTCTAAAAATATGAACGTTTTGAAATGCGAGTTATAATAATATCTCATCGCAGGTATTCGAGGATCGAACCTTGGTCGACTGACGTTAGTCCAGGCATTGACCTACATGTTGCTTGTATCAATAGTGTTTACGACAGGTTAAAAATGAAGCAGTTAAAAAGACATTTAACCTAATCTGTTGTGACAAATACCTTAGTTATATTTAACTAATAGATTCCAAAGAATCCATTTAACTGGGTTGAGAGTGAAAAGTTATTTTAATTCGTTTAGTTTTAATAGCGGTAGGAAAAAACTGGCTTACGACAATAATCTGAATATACAATAGAATAAACTATTTGACTGTTATCATCATACCTAAACTGCTGGGCCTGGAGATCACTTATTCAATCGAGTTTTTTGATTTTTTAATTTAACTTTTACTTGTTTTAAACGGTAGCAAAAAGAACTTCGTTTGCTGTTTAAATCAAACAAATCGTTTTAGAGTTTTAAAGCGTTCTAGTTTGTAGGCTTCCGGCAAAGTCGATTGCGGAGAAAGTTTCGAATAAACTTATACAGGAGAATTATCGTGGCATTAGCAAAGATTTTCAGATAGCGGTTTTACCAGCGAAGTTTCAAAGAGAGTATCTTTTCAACTATTTTGTAAAATAAATACAATGAATGTGATCTTGGACCATTAATAGTTCGATCAGTTGATTGTTAGGTATAAATTACCACTAGCTGTGGACCGAGCTTCGCTCTGCGTTGTCTTTTATATATAAGATCTTATTTTTTATTATAGCGCCATCTAACAAAAATATGAGATATTAGTAAGTTAGCCCTTGACAACGCTCTAACAATAGATAATGCCTTTCAAAAGATGGCGCAATTAAATTATTTAAATCACCTATATAGATAGATTTAAAAATAAAAATCGAATATATACATATATTAAATAGACATGAATGAAAAAAAGATCTTAATTTTTAGTTATTTTTTTATTAACGAGGATTTTATTATGTAACGATCGTAGTAAAGGGTTCGAACCTACCACCTACAGAACGTAAGTCGTGGCATATACCACTGATCTATTCCTTAACATACGCAAGTAATTGTTAGTTCGCATTTCAAGGATTAAAATGGATATTCCGTGAGCGAGTAAACCTCATAAAGTTTGCAGATTAAATCAGAGGGGGAACACGGGGAACGACTTTAGGACGCAGGGGAAACGTTACTGTAATATTACATTTTCACTTTATCGTTTCACCAAACCATTAGTGTAATAAACATCCAGCTTTCATAAATTGTTTCAATATTTTTTCATACGCCGTTGAAACGCGATGAAAAAAACGTAGACGTACGTTTTTTTCATACAAAATGTACTACTAAAACCAAAGCGACAGTGGCGACGCCAACTAGTTTACATATAAGTTTCCGCGCTCGTAATTTTTGTAATATGAACTTCGAATTATACGTAACATGTGTCAAAAAGTTGTTATTGTCAAAACATGTAATATTACCATGGCAACCGATACTGTACCTTCATGCCTACCTTTAATGGACAGAGGAAGTCATGGGCAAGAAAAAGGATATTTCCTCTTTCCCGTTAACCCCCTCCCCATCCAATCCTCTTCCCGTTCCCATCCTATCGTTATGAGGAAATGGTGGGAAGGGGAAGAGGACTCCAATTAGATAACCGGCACCTCACTCATCAGAAATACTTCTACTTCTCGCCTGTTTCCTGAGGTCGTGGTATTTCACCGATAGAGCCGGTCTATTCGTGCAACAGATGTAGTTGTTGCGGACTCCACTGTTAAAACAGTTAGTCAGTTTTACACCATGTCATTTGTTGTAACCCTGACAATATGTGTTTAAATTTTCATGATGATCGATTGAGGTGTTAAAGAATAACAAACAAACACACATTCACATATATAATATTAGTTAGGATTATTAATTTATCATTTAACACCCTGAGTAGACAAGAAGCTGTACTTACGTAAGATCCAAATCGATTTTTATCCAAACAAACAACCGATGCCCTGCGTTATTGGTCTTATCGATTTGTTTATGGGATAATAGGATAATCAAAAGGGCCGTATGGAGTTTTTATTCAACTTCAAAGTTGTATTAAATTTTCGTATTGATCTATAGAATAAATGGATTTAAATGTTTGAAATGTAAACGAAGCTGATTTAAATGTATGAAATGTAAACGAATAAATGAAATTTATTATTAGTAACCGGTTTTGAAGACCAATGTGTTATTTATTATTTATTATATTAGTATATAATATAGTATACATAGGTCACACGGTTCTGTTAACAAATACTAATGAGCCTGTTTTCATTCCTGTATTTTAAACATGTCATGGTCACTCTAGTCACGTAAACAAAAACTAGAGTATGATTCATACGTAGCTTCGAAAAAATTGTAAACAACGGTCGGCTGTATTGCCAAAAGATAAAGAAGATTTTACTGTACACTCACTTCCGTTAAACCTATTGGAGTGGAGCATAGCAACTATTATCCATTTTGCCGTATTGACAGAAGAGGAACGTTTTTCGCGGGTATCTATGTACGTATGTCTGTTCCGTTTTGACCTCTTGTAAGTGCGTAAGCGGGTATAACAAAATTATTTATCATACTATAAGTTAGCTTCAAATATTAAATAACTAAGGAGTGATCTTATAATACAAAAGGTAGCAAGATGCAGAAGTGAAAAAGCGTTCCAATTGGGACACTTACGTTCATGTGTTTACATTTACGCTCAAGTGACAAACACTAGCTGTCTCCTTTTGTCTTATTATTTTAATTAGGCTATCCTTTTTACACCCTTTGACATGTGTGAATGTAGCTGTCACTGTCTTTGGAACACTTTTGACCGGTGATTTTGTATGCGTATAACACATCTGTGGTATAAAATATCATTGGTTGATACATTTTTCATTCTTTCGTTTTTGTTACTAGAACAAACGCGAATATTTACGATTAAAAATGTAACGATTATTTTCAAAGTTACTTTTGTGTTTCATCAACGCAATCTTTTTTTTTAAATTACTGGCTGAAAATTTTCGTTACATCAAAAAAATATTTACACCAACCGAAAACCAGCTACCATTATCCAACGAATTAAAAAAAAATCTTTCAATTTATTTCCCGCCATTGTTGCGTCACGGGTATTACGATAATGTATTGTCGTAGACCTCGCGTGCGTAGACTAAACTTTTCCAAGTTTTTTTGACCCATTTGTGTAAGCAGGCGAATTCAAAAACAAGACAGTCCATTATAAAGGTGGGCGTTATAGCAAATAGCTCGCCTTGCTTCCTTTGTTCGCATTTGAATCACAGATGTGATGTACAAATTCATGGTGAGATTTTAAAGAACAATTTTTCAACATGCTTTTTTTTTTAAGCTAGCTACATACTTTAAATCAGAACAAGGCAGCGTAGTGTAATGCGGACTAGAAATTTTATTGGAATAATAACCAAATTCACTTTAAAATTTGTCACAGTTTTTAACACTTAAATGACTAGGCTATAAAATAGATTGAATAAATAAGCATTCAACCCTTTGACGCAGCGGTATAGGCAGAGATTATGAATTTACATTTGGTCATTTTAATAGCCACCAGCATCTATAGTTATTGCGAGATGAGCTGTTCATCTGGGAAAAATATCACGATCTCAGTAGTGGCAAACACCTGCGCTTCATCATGTTTCCTGAAATGACTTTATCCAATATCCCTCTCTTTTCTTACAACAAACTTAAAATGATTCTTGCTAATTTGGGTGGTAGTTTGTGTAAAAACTATGTAGTTTTTTATTCTATTTCTCGTGGCAGAAAAAAATATGTCATACAGTTATCCTTAGAAGCGAAACTAGACTTCACCAATGCTGATGAAGAGAAGAACAGAAAAGAAGAAAATCCATAAGATTAGCTCAAATATAGAAAATGACAGGCTACTTCTAGATTCTAGTGGTAATTCCATTTAGGTTAGAAGATGATTAGTGACTATATACAACGTTAGCAACCGTGACCCTGCGGTTTGTACTTTGTGTTGCTCGAGAGCACAGACGTGTGCGTCAGACTAAAGCTTTGGTAGCTCAGAAATAATTTAAAATCGAACTAACATTTCACTAATAGACATATAAATCCTATTTCGAACGAGATATATAATAATATAATTTTGTATCTAAAGGCGTTGCCACACGGGAGCATCCTGTATTGTAACACTTCGGATTCGTTTTCGGGCATTACGTTACAGTACCTTACGACTTACAAGCCTGTAATGATACAATCTCAGAATCGATTTTGAGCTTTCGCCTGCTGTCAATTCGGTTGCTTTTACAAAGTCGAGGGAAGCGGTCATAATATAAGTTACGCACTGCACAACGTCTTTTTACTCAATTATTGTAACGTTTGAATTTGAACGGTAACACAGGCGAATGTGTCTGGTGTGGGACCGCCTTTATGTTAAGGGTGATATTTAATATACTAAAAACACCACTAGCTCCTTATGATTGTCTATTTATTTATGCATTTGATAGTTTTAAATTAAATATTGTTGTAAAATATTTAAAATATGTACTCCGTATTTAACATATGGTATTTGATTGTACTAATAGTGCTAGAAAAACTAATTATACTTCTAGTTTACGTATTAAATTGTATACTTTTGATTCGACTAAATTTAGTTAAATAAAACGCCTATAACCAAGTATATTGATACTACAATTAAGAATAAATGTTAAAAAGTACTGGCATTATCTAGTTTTACGTTTTCACTTCCATATCTCTGACGAACACGTAGACTTTAAATTTCTCAGTCATAGACAATTTTCCTCAAATCAGTAAAGATCAAATTCATAGTTAACCAAGCGGAGTAACGAGTACTCGGAAATCGTTTGCCTTTCAATACAGAATAAACTAAAATGGACACCATTGCAAAATATTATTTAATCAAAGATAAATTTAGATATATTAAAATAAATATTTATAACAATCAAAAGCTTTTCTAACTTACCGAATCTGTTAATTAAAAACACAAGTTACTTATATTTAATGCTAGAGCTACCTACCCCGGCTTCGCACGGATAGCAGACCATTTAGTTCGTAAGGGACCACTCTCCACAACTCCACGACTAGTGCTAATGTTGGGTGCCACATGGATCACTCCAGACAACCCAGAATCCCAGCAATCTCTTGATGTTGCTGGGATATTGTGCCCTGTATAATAACACTGCAGGCACTATAGCAAGATGTTGGACGCCGTTTCTTCTTTCTCCATGCACCATGCATATAGGACTGTCGGAAATATGTATATTATACAAGTTTTTTTAATGAAATTACCATGACAGAGCGACAATTGTCCTGATCTGTGGCTTGTTCAAATGAACCACCTCCTCGATGACCACTTCTAGATCACATATACTATATTTTTTTGCTCGTCGTAATGTCCTCCTAGCCCGTTTAATAATTAAAGACATAATTCCATAAATTTACACAAAACCTTAATAAATTATGCACCCTAAACCTTACTCATAAATCACTCCGTCTGTTCTTGTAATCTGTATGAAAATACGTTCAGCGCTTTTTGTTTTTATCGCGTACAGACAGACACGGGGAGTTTGTTTTACAATGTGTATAGATGCAGCGCCTGAAAATAATTGTGTATCTACTGATTTATGTTACTTAATACGGAAGTATTCTCCTGTATTTAAAATTACATCTTTTACTTATGTGTAAATTTTGTTTAAATAATGAGACAAGAACGAAGTGCACATAAAGTCATAAAAAAGTCTAATATCATAAATAGAAAAGATTCGATTGTTTGTTTGCATTGAATAGGCTCCGAAACTACTGAACCGATTTCAATAATTCTTTAACTGTTGGGAAGCTACACTATCTCCAGGTGACATAGGCTATATTATATTTTCAAATAATTAGGAATCCTTACTAAAATTCCAATAACGTAACCCAAGGTGTATAAAAATGAAAATATTCTTTACTTTGAAATTTGGTCCCTATGTGTAATTTCGTCCAACTTCAAAGATTGGATAGTATCTTCTTTTTTAGTGCTACCCGTGCGAAGCCGGGGCAAATCGCTAGTAAAATGATGTATGTAAACCAATCGAGATACAGGTTGATACTTTTCACGGAATTGATTAGATCATAAATACATTTTAAGATGAAGCTACGCTACGAATTAACAAGAAATTTATTTCATATAAAATAATCACCAACTACAAACTCAAGTTACTTCAAAATCAAAATAACAGACAATATGTACCAAAATTTGAAAAATACCAATTAAAAAAGACATCCTGTAGTTAAATTAAGGCAATAACAGACTAGCGTGCCGCGGGAATGGTGCTCGAATTTAATTCCTCCATTCAAATCATTCCGCATACGCCGATTACGTTATGACGCCTGGTTTGCCAGGGTTGTCACAAAACTAGAGATTCTAAATTAAATAGTAGTTAGTAGTTTATTCTTCTCTTCAAATTCCTTTTCCTTTCGAAAGGATTCCGTTTTTGTTAATAATGTACACTTACATTATGTTCAATCTTCACCGGAGACCGGAACCAGCATATACTATAATTATTACCAACGAAATTTTAACTGCTAAATAGTAATCTGTTAAATAGGACTTACATATATGAAGCATCTATGTATCCACTGCAATAGAGTCTAAGTAGAAATAATCACGATTTGTAATTTACAAAAAAAAATCTAGGCAGCCCTAATAAAAGTAATATGAACAAAAGCATATCGTGCCACCAAGACCAAATGCATTAACAGTTTTGAAGATATACGTTTACAAGCAGCACTCTAGTTTGTAAAGGTATATGTAAAAAATAATTATCTTTGCGAAAGGTCTAAAAGATAACTAATATATATTATAGTTAGTACATCAGTTCTTTGTTTAGATGTAATTTAATGAAAATTCTGTTTTTTCAACACAATTAACTCACAACCGAATAAATGGCAGATTCAAAAAGTTTAGCTACTTTTCCCCCTCTCTTTTTTCTTCTCCAGTCTTCTATCATAAAAAAACTGGCAACAAAAATTGGCCACTTAAATACACAAATGAAGAGACCTTTAACTTGAGATGGGCGATCAAGTGTGCATGCATAAGTGAAGCTCTGCGTTTCCCTAAGGTCTGCTTCCGAGATAAAGCCATCAAACCCGACCAAAAGCGTGTGGGAATTGCAAATACGTGCTGTTACTGGTTATTCCGGCAAATAAGCAATTTCCCGGATAGTAGATGTCGGCGCAACCCTTTCGCGAACGTACGCCATGATTTTGATAGGATATTGCTTGTTTTAGGTTAGGATTGACGTTGAAAAATACGTTACGAAACGATTACAACACAAAAAAACATGTTTGTTTAAGATACGATGAATGAATAGTCTTTTATGTGATCAGGACCAAGATTATATGTTAGATAATACATGTATGTACATTGAAATCTGTCGAGTGTACGGATATGCTTGCGATACAAGTACAGTACAGCAGATTAGATTGTTGACATGTAACTTTGGTGGAAAGTTTGAAATCATGCGATCGGAATACCTTCGGTCGGAGTTTCCCATAAACAGTAGCAGCAGCAGCAGCTCCTATCCTGCTGTTGATTTCAGTTGTCTCTTTCTCAAATGTCTCCGAGACATCATGAATATCCAATGGTCGGACTGCGTCAGGAACACTACTGTCCTGAGCCGCGCTAATGGTGGAAGCATTGAGGTGTATCTGATGAGGCGGCAGCTGCGGTGGTGCGGACATGTCTCTCGTATGTCGGAAAGTCGAATGGCGAAGCGCATCTTCTATTCAGAACTCCAGTACGGCAAGCGGAAACGAGGTGGACAGTACCTAAGATATAAGAACGTTCTGAAGAGGCATATGAAGAGATGCAATATAGAGCCCTCGCAGTGGGAGACAAAAGCGGCACTGCGTCCCGAGTGGAGGCGACTTATTCACCAACAGGTTGATGATTTCGAAGTTGAGCGGCGTGGAGGACTCGACACAAAGCGAGATGATCTGAAGACTCGCCAACCATTGACCATCCATTACAATTATGTTGGTGGAACTTTGACTTGTCCAAAGTGCTCCCGTGCTTTTAGCAACAAGCTCGGGTACGCCAGCCACCAAAGAGCACATGAGAGGGCAGAAAAACTAAGCCATACCCGAATGAAGTCTCATAGTTAAAATGCTTGTCCAGTGACACAGTCGCCATGGCCGAAATTGGCCTTGGACATTATCATCATTATCGTCATATGCATATTGATAAATCACAAGTGGGTTGCCGAGCTCAATCTGGAATCAACACTGTTAAATCATAAAACCCATTTGGGTTGAACCCTTGCGTAACTCGACGTTGTCGTTTCTGCGTTTCGTCTGATGAGGTGCCGGTGACCTTATTTTGAGTCCTTTTTCCCTTCCTATAATTTTCTACTTATAAAAGGATAGGATTAGGGCACGACCATGTCCCTGGAAAGGGGATGAATAGGATTCCTGTCTGTCTATCCCCTCCTCTGTCCATTAAAGATAGGCAATGCATCTGCAACTCATTTGCTTTTTGCAGATGTCTATGGGTAGCGGTCAGTTGACATCAGTTGAACCGCTTGCTTGCTTGCCACTGTTTTTATTTAAAAAACAAAAAATAAACGTGTTAAAACATTGAGCATATATCAGCAATGGCAATACAGTGAAGGAGGTAAATATTCATTTATCGATGCTATTATTAATTTCATTCAAAGTTAAAAACGGAACTATCCGAAACTTTATTAATTATATAAAAATATTTTCAAATACAAACAAACACCGTTAATGTTAAAGGAGAACACTTTAAGCGCAAATTGTTAGTTTCCGAACAACGTGCGGACCTGTCAATTAAATTTTAAACAATAAACCAGTCCGACATGGTTAACCAGACGCTTCTGTCCTAACTCTATTTAATTGGTCCGGATTTATTCCGTTTGTTCCGGTAGTTATTTTTAAACTTTCACCGTACAAAAAATTTATATCACGTTTCAGTGTTAGCACATTGAAAGCGTCGAATTTATTGTGGCTATTGCTAGTTTTTTTTTTTTCTGCGAAAACTTTTGATGCGGTTTGGAGCCGTACAAAGTTTATTAACGGCCAGTGTTGTGCGTTATGAATAAAAACTTTTTGTTGTTGGCTGTTAGACTTACGTCCACTATAAACTACTTTTGCTGTTAAAATAGTTTTTAGTTTTTAAAACACAATGTTTAAATATTTTTTAAAACATAAAACAATCATTATAATTTTGATTGTAAATGGAGTTGATTGATTTTAATTAACAATTATCATACAATAAATATTCAACTAGTTTGATTTTTGTATGTAGTATAAATTGTAAATAATAAATTGGAACAGATTTTGGGCACAATAACATAGTTCAGTACATTTTCTGGACGCTATCTAAAACGTCTTTCCTATCTCCAAACTGTGCTGGCAAGGTTCGCAGCCAAAGGTTCAGGAGAATGTAAACGACCAGGTTACGTGGGAGCCGGTTCAAACAGGCGTTATAACAACACACAATAGACAAGACATCAGCTAAGTCTTCCCTCCTTTGAGCCGACCGTCAGTCGTCCACTTTCCATGTCCCTCTTGTGACTATCTCGGTATTTAATAATGTCATAGACGTCCGAAATAACTGCATTTGAATACATTACTGCTTCATACAACAGCTAATCTATACAGATAAATAAAATTGAAGTGTCTGTATGTAATATCAAAATAAAATTTCCATACTCAATACACATGATGTATATACGATACTTATAACGAAAATGCAATTTTTAAAATTTTTGTCTGTCTGTCTGTCTGGTTATTCCGGGTAATCTCCAAAACGACTGAACCGATTTGGATGGGACTTTCACTGGAAGATAGGTAATATTGCAAGGCTTCAAATAGGCTAACTTAATTTAAGCAAAATAATTTGGGTTCCGCGCTAAAAGTTAAAAACCCTCGAAATTGTGAAAAAATTAAGCGTCGCCGTATCGAAAGCGCCGCCCGCTACCTGCAATGTCACAAAGGTTGCCTTAAGCAGTAAAATATCTAACATCTATACAGATAAATAAGGTAAAAACAATTAATGTAAAAAATACGATTATAAGCTTTTATTCTACGAAGTAACTAATATGTTTTATTTGATTCCACGCGGACGAAGTCGCGAGCAACAGCTAGTATAAGTATGAAATTAGTCTAACTGCGAATTGTATTGTTGCTTGACAAGATTAATTGATACATTTGTTGTGTAACGATAGTGGCAATGATAGACGCATTGTGCAAGGGTCATTGCACTCGTTACTGGCTTGAAACCAAAATATTTAGTGTTAGGGGTTACGTTAGTCTAATATGACGTCAATTGAAATATTTATATATAATAGGTTTGTCTATGCAAACCTATGTCGACTTTCGTCGTCGACAAAATAATTTATATTTTCCATAATATTAAATTAAATAGTAAAGAAAAATATTTTTGTTAGTTTGAAAATCGAACGAGAGAGCGACCTCTTGCGGGATAATTATTGTGCAATTTTAAGCGGAAGTGTCAACTGACAACACAATAAAGCGCGTCAACACCAACCCTATTGGACTAAGGAAAGCCGGTATGGAAACGAGCAAGTGTGCCAGGATTGTGACAAATGGAAATCTGTGCTCTCTGCTCAGAACCTGTCTACCCTTTAAATATAACTTTTTGTATGTTTGTAACAAATAAATACAGAAACTACTGGACCGATTTCAAAAATTCTTTCACTTATAGCTCTTCTTACAACGAGCGTCATAGGACATATTTTTTAATTTGTCTATTCCAGGCGAAACTGGGGCGGGTGCTTGTGTTTAACTTTCTAAACTCTTAAGCACTTCCAGCATATTATCGTAACTTTAACTGTTCTTCATAATACAGATTTATTTGCGGACTGCTCTAAAACAATTGGTCGAAACAAATGGAATGAAATTAATTAATTAGGGTGGGAGGTAGTCCGCAGTCCGACTGGGGCGGATTGAAGGCTCGCAAGGGGCAGGGGGAGGGTAATTAATTAGCTCCCATTCAAACATTCGCGAGGGGATGATTGCGGGATGATGAGGAATTAATTTCCTGTAGTATGTTAAATTACATTGTTTTTTTAATGAGCTCGTTGAAATAAATTTACCTTTCTTTCGGTGGTTATAAGAGGGAGAAGGTTCTTATAATAATATTCATTTGTTTTACTTTTAAAATTATAAAAAAATCATGACAAAAATCACACTGGGTTTCCTCGTTACTCCTCGGTTTACTAAGTACTATTCTTGTATATATGTAAGATATATACCATTGCGAAACGGTTCCTAATGATTTCGATGAAATTGTATTTAGATATTTTTAAC
>JWHW01020045.1:207479-221223 GCA_000931545.1 Papilio glaucus | reverse complement strand
GTAACTTTATCTACCACGATAAACCTGGCAATATTTTTTTACAGTTACCTTTTTATTCGACTTACCCTTTTTTAGGTTAGTATTAATTTATTTTCATTTTAATAACGTTGCAATGTTTCTCAAAGTTTGAAGACATTAATTAGGACGTGAACACACTGGAGCGGTGCGCGATCGTGTACACAAAGTGTACGAACTTTGCTCACGTCGCAAATTGCTTTGAGGTACGCCGTTCGACTTCTCAGAGCTTTTCGAGAAAGTAATTTATATAGTCATAATTTGTGTTCATGAAATGGTTTGGTTTCAATTTGTAAACGACGTTTATTCATGTATTATGTACCTTCCGTTTGTATATACTAATATTGTAAATAAGAAGGAATTCTTTGTATGTAATGGATAAAATTTATTTATGTACTATTTATCAGTAGTACTATTCCTTTCCTTACTTCCCGTTACGTAATTCGCCTATTGATTGTGTATTACTACGACTACTAGATGGCGTTATTCCCAATCTTATAATAATTTTATTTCTTAACCTTATAGTCCTAATCAAAACTAAAACGAAGTTATGGAAAATGTATACTATCGATTTTTTTATGGTAGAAGGTGTCAAACGAGCAAGCGGATCACCTGATGTTAAGTGGGCGCTACCCATAGACATCCGCAACAAGCAAATGTGTTGCAGATGCGTTGCCTACCTTTAATGGACAGAGGAGGGCATTGACAGGACAAAAGGATATATTCCTTTTCCCTCACCCCCTCCCCTTCCAATCCTCTTCTATTAATATTGAAATGGTTTTTTTATAATCACTTTCAAAAACGGTTATATGCTCAATGTCAACAGTATATTTCTATCGCACACTAAACACTAAGTAGAGAGAGGGGGAAGCATCTGTCCGAAATATGGCTAGCGTTGTGGGTTAAAGTCAGCGAGGCGCCTGTCTACCGCTGCCGTACGCGTGAGAGGAAGGGAAGCCAGTCTAGCGCCGTAACGCGTTACGTAACGAAGCGGTTTACCCTCTCAGAAGTTATCACTTCAAAACTTTGACCGCGCTCGAGGATGTACAGAAGTACCCGCTTTGGCTCCTGTACCAACACAAGCGTGTTAAATGCCTCCTGCCATGACGTCACTTAATGATTCATTCGCTGTATGTTTTGCGAACTCGTTAGGATCGAGTCGTATTTGTCGATGAGTTAATGATCGGAGTTCAGTAACACAATAAGTGTTTAATTTCTCACTTGAATTTAAATGACGATGACACGACATACAAGAGTTTTAGTTGCGCATTAAACCCCTGGTGTAATAAGTGCATAAAGGGTGTTATTGTAACCGTGAGTTCATACCGTAAACATTCAAATAAAACATATTGCCATCTCAATTTATTCAGATAGAAAGAGAGAGATTACATGTTTTATGTAAATGTTTGTCAGTCTGTGACATTGTAGCGTAGATGTACCGGGTAAGTCTGTCACGCTATATACCGTGAATCTACAAATACCGTATTCATAAAATACCCATATTTTACTTGTCTGTGATTCGAACCTATGACCCGTAAATGAAATGTAGGTACTCTAACCGTTAAACTATTGTATCGTGTAGTTTAAATAACCAGCTTATGTTCGAAACAGTTAAACTTCGTCGATAGCTAAATGAAAATAGTTCCAAAGGGTAACTAACTTTCGCGCTCCGCTCCCGAGTTATGTTCGTATGGTATTTCGTAGTTCAACTTCTGAATAGACGTTTCTAGAATAACTTGTATCTCTGGCAATATAGCGTTGACTTTTGATTAAAATATACGAAGACATACAACATGTTAAAACAAAAATTATTTAGTATTCCGTGACTTATACTGACAAAGCACAGATAATAATATGCACTCACACCAACCTACCTAAAGGGTTAGGCAGAGATTACAGATTTATATTTGGTGCGATCTCGGCACACCTCTCTCGCTTCTTATACATCCTGACATCATTTTACCACATGGCTTGAATACCAAAGAAAACTTAAAGGTACTTAATCCACGCTTTGTATACTTGTTGTTAGGTGTTGCCAGCCGCCTGCCTGACGCCAACCCTCCTCGGGAATTGTTACAATAGAGACAAAATAAATATATCGAGATTTTTTTAAGACTAAAGCCTGGAATCCGGTCAAACTGTACCGTATGCGCAAATTTTATTTCTTGGGCGTGGTTTGTGATAAGAAAGCGAGCACTCTAAGACCGGACTATTAAATATTTTTTCCGGAACCAACTAAAGTTTCCCGCTCGATGACTTCGTTTACTATTTTCCTCTCACTTAGCACAACTTACTATTCAGGCTTTGCGCCCCAGTTTCCTTTGCCTTCCAACACCGTCGGGGAAAATCGACGACTGAGAAAGTTTTTCACGAATAAGCGAACATTATAGAAATATTTAAATTAATATTTTAGTTCATATTTTAACTAGCAGTTGAATGCGGCTTCGCTTATTTTCTTTATAAATTTTCGTAGCGTCAAAAAGTTGTTATCGGTCGCCTTGGTGAATGTCAAACTTACTATGGCAACTGATAGGTTATTTTCTATCCTTCGGGAAGGGTTCTTTTCGGGATAAATGGTACAAAATTTCGTGGAGATTGGTTGAGTAGGTTAGGTTAGTATTTTATTAGTTTAGTTAGTAGGTTAGGTTAGTTATTATTATTATTTTATTAGTTTAGTTAGTTTATTATTATTATTATTATTTTATTAATTTAGTTAGTTTATTATTATTATTATTAGTTTATTATTATTATTATTAGTTTATTATTATTATTATTTATTTATTATTATTATTTTATTAGTTTAGTTAGTTAGTAGGTTAGGTTAGTTATTTCATGGTGATTGGTTGAGTGGGTTATGGCTGAAAGCGGAACAAACAAACTCACTTTAACGCATATGAAATATCCTATGTGTGAGGTGCTGTACATTTCTAGATTTTACGTTCGAACTAAAATGGTTAGCGGTTCCCTCTATATATAAGACCAAATATTAATAGCTCGTAGCGGTCGGACGTCGGGAGTCGCTCTTAAAAGTAATTTATATGTATTAAATGTTGAATTCGCAGGCGGTTGGCAAACTTCCATTTTGTATTGGAATATCATTTTAAAAACTATCCATTCAAGTATTAGGCGGTGGCTACATCGTTTATGTTTTTGATGATTAAATTCCTATTATATTAGCTTATTATAAAATTCTTGTAAGTAAATTAGATGTAGGCTATCTCGAAAACCATTTGGATGAAATTTTGTATATTGATACGGTTTTTATTTCTAAATTAATCTGTATTGTCTTTCCAATAAAACGAAAATTTGTACAAAAAAAAAATTAATTCGCAATCTCACTATCGCCGTGAGTGGATGATAAATTCGTTTAATAATAATCCAATATAACTTGACCTTACATGTATATGATCAATCATATTGAACAGGGTTCAGCTTAGGCTGGATTTTCGATTAAATTAAATTGCTCGGCGGGTGAAACCACGAACTCAGCTTGTATATATAAATAAAATGAACAAGTGAAAGGAGATTTAGAGAAGTCGTGAGTTTACAAGCGATAAAATTGAAAACTTTAGATTCTAGTTAATTTGTAAGAGAGATGGTAAGAGATGAATACTCTATGGATGCAAGAACGAAAGAGACAGAGGTAGAAGTTCAATACAATATAAAAATAATCCTTACACATTTTCGTTTCATGAAATCCAATTCACACCGTGTCAAAAAAGTTTCACTTCGATAATTGAGATTTCTCTTGTGCACAGTAATGCCAATGCAAATTAACATATTTATCTGCTATGTGACATATATTCAGGCCTTTTAAATTATTCATATTTCTAAAATAGTTATAAGAAAACATTATACAGCTCTCTCTGTGAACATGGAGTTATTAAACATTCAGAGATACCAATTGACCAAGTTTAACGAAGGCCTAAAATGCTGCAAAATTCGTAGTGCAGGAAAATGTGAATGTATAATTGCAAAAAAAGGAGGTTCTCAAGTCGATTGTATTTTTTATGTTTGTTACCGCATCACTTCGACATTTTTATGAATTGATCCTTTTCTCATTTACTATGCCAAATCATGTGGAGCAGTGGTGGCTCAGTGGTTTAGGCCCCGACTTACGTACTGTAGGTCGCGGGTTGTAACCCAGGCAGGCGCTTTACTTTGTGTAATTTATTTCATCACCACTGCTCCAAAAACGGTGAAGGAAAACATCGTGAGAAAACCAGCATGTCTTAGAACTAAATTCGAAAACATGTGACATCCACCAACCCGCACTGGGCCAGAGTGGTGGATTACGGCCCCTCCCCTCTCTCGGAGAAGCCTGTGCCCCTGCAGTGGGGAACATTCTAGAAAAGGCTGATTTATTATGCCAAATAAACACAACTCCGCGCTCGCAATATTCTTAAAAATGGTTCCTAAGTTTTCGTTTAACTTTTAAAATTTCAGTTGCTAATATATCGGAGATTAATTGACTCCTTTGTGAATATCTCAAAAGAATATAATTGACATTTTCTCAGTTCTCGCTTTCAAGCTAAATATTATTATTTATCTTAACAAGTTGAAAGTCGTTAACACGTCGAGACGAGACGTTTGAATGGCCGCGCGGGCCTCGGGGATTTTTCTCGAGCGGTCGCTTTGTCGCCACACTAATTATTTCGTCGCTAACGAAGGCGGACTAAGAAATAGCCGGATAAAGCGGCATTTTACAACACTCGAATTTATTGCGGTATCAAAGCTGGCTTGAAAAGTTTATTCATCGACTACCACAAAGAAAAACCAACAAGAAAATGAGATCGAGTTCGGTTCAAGCGACAGTATCAATAAAAAGTCTTTGTTTAATCAAATGAGCGTGCGTTCAGGACCATGTAGTCCAAAAAAGGAGACCTATATATGTTTAATGACCTCAGAGTAGTTGTTTATAAAGATATCAAATCGTGTAAATTAACCAATTGTACAACAAAAGTAGCGATTTACATATATAAACGGAAAAATCAACATCATGACAATATATGTGGTCTTAGGAATATGATATAGTAAGCAGCGGTGTAACATATGGGTATCACTAGCGTATCATAGCGCACAGCCAGCGCCACATGGCTGCGCATGGCGCGCCGCCAACATACCCGTCTCCTGTGATTCCACTTGCGTGTATTCCAAACATTTAGTTTTTTTTCAATACTAATTTATCTATTTAAGATAACATAGATATGTTGTAGGGTTCCGTACCCAAAGGGTGAAATAAGACCCCTATCAATAAGACTCCGGTGTCTGTCCGCCTGTCACAGATGGATGTATTTCTGTTGCCGACAACAAATACTAAAAAAAAAAATATTTAATGGGGCTCTCATACAGCCGTTCTTATAGTATACAGAACCCTTCGTGAGCGAGACCGGCTCGCGCTAGTTTTTTCTTAAGGTACGTTAATGTCATCGCTTACATCTTTTTTGTGAGTGATTTCTTGATGCGTAATTTAATAATTTAAACTTACAATATGCAGTGAGATCATATGGATATGGATATGGATCATTTCTTGCATTAATTGATGCATACTGGTGTCTAACTCATAGGGTTTTGTTAGGTAATAAGTGGTCGACCTTTCGTCGTGGACGGATCTAAGGGTTTTCTATCAACGGATTGGAGAGCCGATCATTTATTATTAAATATACAAAAATAAATTTATTGCGTATTTAAATACGTTTGTAACGAGCTATGTTGTTTTAATAACATTATTAAACCGGATGTATAAATTTAATTAATATTATATTTACAACCCCGTCGCGTCTTGAAATAAACTGGACATAAATTATAATCATTTCAGGCCAAGGTTCGCGCCCCACTTTCTCAAGTGATACGATATCAATAAGGCGTTAGTGAATGATCCAAGAAACCATATCGATAGGGTCAGGATTTTTATCAATATACTACCGACCCGCCCCGGCTTCGCACGGGTATCTTTAGCCAGAAAAACACGCCTGTGAAAATAATTCAATTAATTCTGCTGAAGGTTCTTCTTCATACAAACATTCATCCTCAACTTTAGGGGTTTATTAAAAAAAAACCTGAAATATTTAATTATTTTAACTGAAAAGTATTTATGTCAATTTTGAAGTCATACTTTCATCCCTTAAATTAGACCGTTAGGGGATGAAATTAGAATAATCCTTTCATAGTGTTCGCTTACGTAATAACAGATTAGCTTGTGCGTCAGTCATTCAGTTTCTTCTTTTATATATACATATATAATAAAATTGAAGAAGACATATGTTATAAATATGTGCTCACGCCCGTAATCCAGAGGGGTAGGCAGAGATCATGGATTTCCATTTGGCGCGATCCCGACACACCTCTCTCGCTTCTTCTACATTCATACATCTACGCATACATGCTCGTCGGTTATGGGTGCTCCTTATATCGGCCTTTTTTAGTAAGCCACTAATCTGATCGATATAAGAAAATATCAATTCTTATATAATATATGTTACCTTGGTGGTGAAGCGACTACATCACAAAGCGGAAGAACGGAGAAGGCGAAAGAGTTACGCATTTCTTTTAAACTCTTCAGTCAGTTGTTTTGGTATAAACGGTCATAATTTTTAACCTCTTACCACAGGGGAACATGTCAATAAGTTGCCAGATTCAACCGCCAGATTATGACGTGGTACTTTCATTAGAAATGTTGCCACTGTTTTGGCCAGAACATAAACAGTTACAAAAATGTCTATTAAAAAAAACATCAATAAATTAAACAAGAGAAACTCTTAATGGCGTTTATTCTTCGCTATATTTTATACGATAAAAGCGCGGCTACGCTTATATGCGGCTATGTTATAAATATTCCAGGTTTCTCAAATATTCGTTATATTAAAGCTTGTGATTTAAACGCGACTCGGCTTCAAAATTTATGTAAAACAGCGGATCAAACGTACGCAGTGTGTTTGACAAATAAATTACTGTATCACGCTCTGTAAGACCTGATAAATTATCTGCGCAGATGTTCATTGGCTATTTTTCTTTATTACGATAACATACAATTGCTTGTATAACTTTTGGTATAGCTTTTGGATGTACAAAGGACATCGGATTAGACATTTCCCGTATACATTTGTTCCGTTGGAATGTTTTTTAATTATATTTTAAACTCGTTGCAATCCGTAGGTTTGTTTTATTAGTACGCTCCCTGTACAAAAAGACCATCCGAAACTTGCAGCCTTGTAATTGGCTTTTCTATTCGGGGAAACCAATTATAGAGTTCCGTTTGACGTTACAAACATTGGATTTTAAATTTAAAACTTGTTTTGTTTATGAAATGAAACAAAAGAAAAAATCAAACTATATTTTGCTGAACGAAAGTGTATTGTATTTTTACCTTATTAAGTCTCTTGTTTGTTTGATAGGTTGAAAATACGTCTATAATCAAACGGATTTACAAATCTATTAACAAAGGTTGTAAGAACCTCGAATATTCTAATCATATTTTCCTTCATAAATCAGTTATATTCCAGCCAATTTACACAAAACCTTAATGTATCATACACCCAAACCTTCCTCATCAATCACTTCATCTATAGGTGAAAACAGTTTGAAAATCCGTTCAACGGTTTTTGAGTTTAACGCGGTCACACTGGTAGATGGTGATGTAATTTTGTTTTATAATCTGTAGTGATACGAAATTTTCAATATAATTGTATTAGACTAGATAGGAGTGAAGTAGAAATATGCTTCTGTCCTTCTGATGAGGTGCCGGAGGCCCTAATTCTAGTCCATCCCCTATCTTTTTCTAATAAAGAAAGCATGAGAAGGAAAAGAGGATTTGATAGGGGTGAGGATAAATAGAAGAAGGAAATTTCCTTTATCCTGTTACATCCGTCCTGTGTTCATTAAAGTTAATGCATCTGAAACTCATTAGCTTGTTACAAATGGCTAGCTTATTCGGATGAACAGCTTGGTTTGCCACCTTATTCTATAAAAAAAACTAAATATTTAAGTTATCTTTTGTTAAAAAAACGAAAAGAATTGAAAACTCGAATCGTAAAATGAGCGAAGTGAGCCAGAGGCGGCAGTCGCTATGAGTCGTATTGTTACTTTTACATGCTGACTTTAAAACAGTTATTAAACTCAAGGGAAGTGGTTTAAAGTGAGTTTTTTATTGTTTCCATATTACGAGGGTTATTTAAACATTCGAAAGTCTCGTGTTCGTAAAAAGCTGCTATTTCATTCTTTATGAAAGGTAAATTATTATACTGGTAGTTTCAAAACTTTTTTGCGGATGGATTTTTAAAGGTTAATGAAAAAAAGAAAATAAATTTATTGACCGAAAAAATATATATCTAAGTACATTACAAATAACCTTACTTATTCGGTAAATAAGGTTAGCAGCTCAATATTATGCTAGTCAAAACCGCCAACACAGCGTTGATTTTCAGTACTAACGTTGTTAATGCTTAGAGGTACTAAGATTATGAAATTAGCAATTGTAATTAAGTAGAGACTGAAGGAAAAAATAGATGCGATGGACCTGCTGGTTCCAGGCGAGCTCCAGCAGACAAGCGGCGTTGACGCTTTCTTATGTCGGTGGCCTAGACTGAACTTAGGGTCACTGCGCGAGCGGAGTAGTAGATGGCTATGGACAAATACGACTCTTCTTTGTAGACTCATAAGAATTAGACGCCATATACCTAAAAATTATTAAAATAGTAACAAGTGACTAGAGGAGAAGGTGGTAATGTGGCCCCCCACTTTGTTTTTGAGTATGTATGTAAAAAAATACTAGACTCAGAAATGTAATAAATAAGGTATACTGTTCCTTACTTAGTAGCCTACACATTTCTTATGGTATAATAAATAAAACTGCCATGGAATAATTGAAAACTTATGTATTTTAAAAAAGAACAAATTTGGCAATATGAGATCAAGTGCGGGTTATATGGCACCCTGGGGGCCATAATAAATGTATGTATTAATTGAATCAAAACTAACGGCAAAAATCGCAAATATAATATTCGCCTTCAGGACCTGCACAGGCTGTATGAGCCCATAAATCGCATAATCGTTTTAGTGTAGACCTTGGAACAGAAAATATTTTTACAGCCTTTTTATATATACCCCATGACCTTTGTTCTCACTGCTTCAATTGCTTTTTTCATTTTGTTAGGATCCCATGATTTCCTTTTCTTTGAAGGTGGAGATAACACACTTTGTCGAGGCATCTGAAAGCGGAAAATAAAAAAAATAAGGAAAATAATACCACCGTATATGTAATATGGCCATAATACAAACAACATGAGGGGGCCAAATTGCAAAAACTCAAGAAATTATAAACAAATCATAACATAAATATTATATGATATGTTTTAAATAATTACCTTCAAAATTCTGTAGAATAACGTTTATTAAACACAATGTACAAATCACCAAAGCTCAAACTCACTTATTTCCAGTAAAATGTGATAAAATGCAGAGCAAGAATAAAAGTTTGCTACTTTCGTATTTCGACCGGTACGCAGAAAAACAAAACGTAACGCCGCCTCGCGGACTTATTGGGTTAAAATCAACGATGTCACAGGACCTTCGCGTTGCACCAAAAGAAATCTAAGTGGCGCGTTTCTAAACTATAAATATCGAAGGGGGCCAATATACCTGCAGGGGCCACATTACCACCTTTTCCTCTACTAGTACAGTTAATTTAAAAATCAAATTTATTTCATTTCATCAAGCCAAACTATACCCACTCTGGAGAAGGATACGAATCGAACGACTCCTCACTCTTCAAACCAATCAAGCTGCATATATTCAGTAAGTGGTACTACCTTAGATTCGTTCAAGGATTTAAGTTGAACATCGATAATAAATAATATTGCTCTTCTCAGGTTGCTTGTAACAACGTGGTAACATCACGTGATTCCCGATAATGTGTTGCCATGATTCATATTATAATCAGCTTTAAAAGCATCCGATACCCATCCATCGTAAAATGTACTCGTAAAATAACACTAAATTTAACTCGAACAGACGTACCCGTAAAAACGTCAGCCCCGCCCATACGCTGAGATTCATACCCACCGCGATGATGGCGGAATCTGCTTCTTTAATCATAGACTAAAGGAATGATGGGAATTTTAAAACCATCGACCGAAATAATATTTATAGCATCGCGTCTCTAGTAAACATTCAGATGTGTATTCAACAGGAAAAGCTAAAATTTAAAAGATTTGAGGGAATTGAGTGCATAAAATAACGTTTTCAAACTTTTTCAGTTTGAAGGAAGCAGGTACAAATAGCACAAAATACAAATAAGAAGAATAATAACACGAGTATTAGAATTGTTTGCTTCAGTAAGTTCGTATTTAGATGAGTCACTACGAACATTGCATCTGACGTTTGCGAAGCAATAAATAGATTTCCGGTGAAACTTTTAAAATAATGACTAGCTTCAGTAGATCCTCGGGTAGACGCTCGAGAGACTAGCGACCATCGATGCAATAAATCTATTTGCGAGGCCGCATTGCAGGCGCGCCGTGGCGGGAAAATCAATGTCGCGCGCGGCAACACTGACAGCGCCCCTACCTGTCATAGACTATAGAAAGTAGGTTATTTTATTTTTAATACGTCACGGGCACCGGCTGCTCGGTTGTACAGCCATTAAATAATTAAAAATAAATATGGTAGAAGATGAAAAGAATTCTGCTCTGTATTTTTAAAAATAGAAAAATATATTTTAGAATTATCTTTCTTTTTCAAATTGAAAATAACATTTTGTATGAATAATTATTAATATTAAAATTTATTACTATTAAGGTCAATTCTGAAAAAAAAAAATGCTGCAAACTTTGGCATGCAAGAGAGAGGAATGAGTAAGGAGAAAGAGTTACTCGTCCTGACACCTTACGCATATGAAACACAGGAGTATGTCAATTCATGGGAGATCCCTCGTAAAACTATTAACCAATGCCTCCATAATATTCTAGGATTCCGCCACGAACAAGACGACGAAGCGTAAGGGTTTAAGATTGCGGGAGATCATTGATCAGGGCAAAGGACCGAGGTGTTCCTAGGCATAAAATCCGCCATTTATAACTTTGCAATAAAGAATAAATAAATAGATAAATCATATTCAATCACAATATAGTCTTTGCGACCTTGGTGTGATATGAAACGAACACAATTCTGACGCGCAGAATTGTTCCACTATCATCTAGCTCAGTGTAAAACAGTCTTTGCTTCCTGCAATGAAATATCGTAACGAAAATAAATGTATGAAATCATCGTTCGATGTTGATTCCTACGATCGATTCATTACAACGTGTGTATATTACAAATCAACACGCTTCGCCATTCATTTGTTTTATCAACGAAATAGATTCCCGTCTACGTGTCCACAATATTTTACAATTGTGTTTTCACGCGCTTTGTTCGTTTCTTTCTTCGGATTCGCCTTAAATTAATTATACAATAAAAAATAGTAATAAATTTCAACAAGGACTTGATAATTAAGAATGTATTTGTTGTTTGGTTCGCATTTTTTTAGTTACATGAAAATGTAGATTGAAAAAACTAGACCCAATCAAAAACCATCTATAGTTTCGTGAATTGTAGGCGTTGAAGTAATCTAAATTACTCTAATTCATCAAGGGCAATAAGACAATGGATTTCCTCACCGACCTAACCTAACTTCCCAAACAGTTGGACCGATTACAGTTGATAGCAGACTAGCTAACATTCCTTCAATACATCGCGCCTACCGGTGGTTCATTATAACATTTATATTACCCTTTTCATTTTAAAAGAAACTATTCCTCATATTTCAAAAAAAACATTTTATCGTCTTGTAGAATTGATTGTAAACTTATGGTTGTATAAATAAATGAAATAAAGACATTCTACAATGTATGCAAAAATAAATAGCCAATAATTTGGCGTCACGGTCGACCATATTCAGGTACCCGAATAGCCCACCGAATAGCACCGTTGGGAGTTGAATGCAATGCGTCTATTTTCAATAATCGCATCGCATAAAAAAGTCGATGTTCATCACAACTTTACTACATTTTTATGATCCGTCTGAGTACACTAACAATTAAAATGTGCGACGTCTATTTGCGGGCGCGTGGCGTAAGTTAGGAATAGCGCGTGTGATTTAGATGCACTCAAATTTATAGGTTAGGTCGCGCCTATGACGTCAATGACCACCTGACGGCAAGATTTAGAGCTCGAGGTCTTTGGCCATACTATTAATTTGTTGCATAGCGAGTGGCTAATCATCTATTATATTTATTTATTTAAATTATTATATCTATATATGACAAGACGATGTATGTTCCCTATAGGCTTCGAAAAGGCTAAAACTTGAAAAATTTGTTAGCGATCGGATCAAATAATTAGTTCTAGAATGAATCGTTCAGTTCACGATTTGCCGATAGTTTGTATATAATCCTAGTCCGATTATAAACTTACGCAGTTCACGATCTAACGGTGACATAACAATACTGTGCTATTGCTCACTATTTTATATCAAAATAAGAGGTTTCATAGCAGAATAAAGCAAAAGTATTTTAAAGAAAATTCAAATATTTTCTAAAAAATAGAAAATTTACTAACGGATTATTAAACGAAATAATTCTTTTAGTTCCGTGGAACATGTAACCCTCTAGAGCGGCAAAGCCTTTGAGAATTTAAAATGAACTTATAATTTCGTTCCTGTGATGAAAAAATAAAAACAAATGAATTAACTAACACAGAGTATACAATTTCTGAACCTGAATTACAGAGAGAACTTGCTATTTTAAAATTATAATAACTATATGTTCATTTTTAATGGCAGAAAGTGTCAAACGAGTACGCGGTTCACCTGATGTTAAGTGAGCGCTACCCATAGACATCCGCAACAAGTAAATGAGTTGCATATGCGTTGCCCAACCTTTAATGGACAGACAGACAGGTTATTTCCTTCTCTTAGTCATCCAATGGATGAGAAGGGAAGTAGGACTGATATCCGGCCTCCGGCACCTGAAGACGTGACACAGGAGCATAAAATACTCCTACTGGCCTGTCTTCTGTGAGGTCATGGTACGATAAATTTCTCTTTCTCTGTCTTTCTCTTCATTCAACGCTCGTTGACTGCTGGCTGCATCTCCCATTTTAGTCCCTTGTTCACCAAGGGACTAAACTTTAGCCACAAAGTTTAGTCCCTTGGTGTCCTCATCCAGTGGGCTCCCGCTTGACCAGATCATAGGTCTAACTTGTGGGAGGCCTACGTACGGTATGTTGACCTGTTTCTGGCTGCCATTCCCAGACTTTTCAGCCCCATTAGTTCTGCGGCGATGTTCGTCCCATTGCCACTTAATGTTTGCTATTCTTCTGGCATTGTCGGTTGCTTTGGTTCACTTTTATTATACAAGTTGAAAATGTGGTTTAAAAATGATGTGACTAGAATTGAGAAAGGCATGCTTCCGTGGATCTGGCATGTTGAAAAGATGAATGAAGAGAGAATAACGAAACAAATTTATGTGCAAAAGTGGATAGCAGTGTTGGCAGGGTACGTCCCAGGAGAACTTATATCGATCAGATTAGTGACATACTAAAGAAGGGCGATATAAGGAGTACCCGTAACTGACGAGCTTGTATGCGTACCGAGAACGCATATTTATCCATATTTATTTATTTATAATACTTGATGTCGCTGTATCCATTACAGTTATTAATTTTCCAGGTTTTTATATAGAAGAAAGAATTC
>JWHW01020045.1:173304-187758 GCA_000931545.1 Papilio glaucus | reverse complement strand
TAATTATTTCCATTCCAGCTACGGCGACATGGTGCCGGGCACGATCGCCGGCAAGATCGTAGGCGGCGTGTGCTCGCTGTCCGGCGTGCTCGTGATCGCGCTGCCCGTGCCCGTCATCGTCTCCAACTTCTCCAGGATCTACCATCAGAACCAACGCGCTGATAAGAGAAAGGCGCAGAGGGTATGTAAAACTGAATGGAGATGACTATGGTTCCCTAACTCCATTTCCATTTTACTTTATCCTAATATCAATCCAGTTGATTGCTGAACTAACACTGTATTTAAGGAAAATACGGCCACCCATAAACATTTTAATCCAGTTATTTCTTGTATTTCTGTATAAGATTATTTTTTTAATAATATAAGCGTTGTGTAACAATTTACTTATAATTTCTTTGACTATTCAAAACTTAGCTCACATTGTGATAGGAGATGGATCACGCTAGTCGAATGTTAGTTTCAAGGCCCTTTCGTAGTCTGTTGCTTGAAAACATTATATCATTAAAGTTTCAAATTAATGGCCTCTTTTAATGTTGGTTTATACGATTTGAAATTTCCTTTTTATTCATCCACCTAATAAATTATACCCTATGGTTGTCAGATCTCTTATATTTTTCCTATTTATTTAAGAAGATAGTATACTTTAACCACCCTTATTAACTAAACGTAAAATTTAACGTCTACCTAAATATTTTGCAAATCCTTTACATAATACAAATATCGACTATGGTTTATTGCAGAAAGCGCGCCTGGCCCGCATCCGCATCGCCAAGGCGTCGTCTGGAGCGGCCTTCGTGTCTAAGAAGAAGGCGGCAGAGGCTCGGCTCGCCGCCCAGGAGTCCGGCGTCGAGTTGGATGACGCCGGCCGCGATGAAGACATTTTCGAATTGCAGCACCACCACTTGCTGCGATGCTTGGAGCGTACTACTGTTAGTGTCATATTCTTTTATTAAAGAACAAAATCATATTCAATTTCTTTTTCATTTTTCCTCATAAAAAAATATTTCAGTAAAAAAGAATTTCGGAGAGCGATTCAAATAAAAGTAAACAGTAAAGAAATGGAGCAATTTGGGATGTACATTCAGCAGGGATTATCTATGTGTCTACAAGGCAAATCTATGTTTCAAAAGAGAGTGACAGACGTCTTGAACAAATTTATTCCGACGGGTTAATGATTTAGTAACAAAAGTTGATACTAAGAGTACCCATAACCGATAAAATAAGCTTTACTTAGCTTATATAGAAGAAACAAGTGTTTTAATCATAAAACTGTTCCTACACTATAATATCCTTCCTTTTTTGATTCAAAACAACTAGGATCGTGAATTCGTCGAAATGGAGAATCCCTTTAACGGTGCTGCAAAGCGACCCGGCTCGCCCTCTCCCCTCGCGTCCCCCGCACACTCGGGCCGAGCCCCGGCGCTGCTCGCCTGCTGCGCGCGCTGCGGCTGCTGCCCGCAGAAGTACCAGGTAACTGAAGACAGCGAATAGCTTACGTAGTAGCATAACCGCTTACTAATGACATGATGAAAAATAGTTGAAATGTAGTTGGAGCGTTACCTAAAACAAAAGGCATTTGTGTTTTAACCAAATAAAACTGGGGAGTTTTTTCAATCACAATAATAATGTAGTTCGTGTTACGTTTTGAAATAATAACCTCGATAACTTAAGACACATCAATTAAAATGAATGTTTCTTGGTTTGTCCGTTGTGTTTCCAAGCGATTCCGTTGTCAAAAAATATTAGAAACGTTGAAGTTAAAAAAGTCCCTAAAGTACTTTAATTGACTTTATAAAATCAAGCATTTTATTCTTCATGGGTACAACTCGTATATAAGTGACATACATTAAATTATCAAGGTTATTAAAAATAATTGTTCCATGATTTTAATAATAATGTGTTATTATTAAAATGATGGAACAATTGGAATTTGGATTGGAAATACGACATGTTCCAATATTGTGAATAATATTACTCCATTGTGTACACTGATAATATTACATATAGAAGTTCACTAGCAAATAGGATGCATCATAGTTTTTATTTTCGTTTGTATAACATACAACTAATACACAATACATTTCAGAAAACACCAACGTACAGGAATTAAAGGTTAAAAATATAGGCGATAATTACTTATGAGGTATGTTAAAGAAAACCAGTGACATGTATAAATACATTCACTTCATACAACTTTAAATTGATATTGATGTTCTACCTCAGAGCTTAACATAATTAGAATTATCGTGTAAGGAAAGGCTTTAACCTTCCTTGGGCAAGACACTAGAATTTCTGGTACAAAATATATATATTTCGAAGAAATATTTGTAAATCTTCAAGCGCCTGCAAGAGTTCTTTGGTTACCAAGCAATTGCTTACTGTCACTTACCGATTGCAAAGCCGCACTTGAAGTGAGATTGTGTTCAATATTACTTTATTTATTATCAGCCCAGTTTCGTATAACTTGTTATGGTGGACTTGAATTTTTATTCTAGTTCTTAATTGATTAAGAAGAACACTTTGTATAAAGCGATGTTTTCATAACAGAAGCGCCGTCGTTCAGTAAGGTGCATCAGCCCGATCGGGCTCGCCACGCGCCCGCACCGTGAGGTACAGACTACATTCAGCACTGACTCGATGTCAAACCAATTTCGTAAAGATTGTTTCTATGGCCGACACTTGAAACTAATTCCAACACATTTTTAGGTGTCTTATTTGAAATTCTGTATATTTCGATCGAAGCTAAACTGGTGATACAAATTCATGCGTTGATTCCAATGGGCCATAGAAATCGATCTCCATCAGCATACGTATTTGTACTCCCTGTTGTCGCTTCGCCAGTGTGGTTACGACGTCTTGCTAGAATCCGCTAATTGTCCCTTTCGTGCTTAAGGCGGAAATACTTCAGTGGGAAAAGCGCTTTCGCCTGATGTAAGCACAAGTTTTTAATCTATATAAGGTGCTATTTAATTCACATAAACTCTAGGTTGGAAATGGGCACCAATTGATTGCTATTGCTATTGCCCTTTACGATATGTAATTACACCCTAAGGACTCAAAAGCCGAAGTAATTCCTTTTAACATGAAATGTATTGTTCATAACTCTTATTTACGTGTTTATATATAACATAATTTTTAAACAAAGCTTTGGTTCAAGGAAGGTAAGTATCAAATGTGATAAATCTAAGTTTTTCATGCCCATTGGTGCTATGTACTGAATTAGGTATTCTCTAAATGCTGTTCAGTGTTATACTATCATACACATATAGAAGTCAATAAGTTTATAATTTATATATATTAGGAAAAGTTTTACTATTTGTTTGAGTTCTTAATTATTCGGCTCATTCACATTATATTTTCCATACCTTTCTTTACACTATACAATATACTAACTACAAACTTCTAAATCTTCAATATTTATTTTACAATCGTTACCAATGTTTGGGCAAACATTTGTTGTTGCATTTAACGAATATTGGGTATCCAATTGGCTCTAACAGGTCCTGCTATTAGATCCGGGTAGGAAAGGGCGTGCGAGAGGCAATCGCCGGTACACTGCGACCTCCAGGCCCTCAGACACCTCTATGTCGGCCGCGCCCAGTGAAGACCCCCTACCAGTACGTCCCTTTAATTTTACCATGCAGCGACCCCTTCTAATAAATAAAAAATCTTTCTCTCTCGACTAATTGAAAATAATTTTTTTGTTTTCTCACTTGTATATATTCCGTTAAATTATAAACATCATTAATAATCTCACTAGGAATATTATAAACTGATGGAAAATTGTAAACTGAACTAACCATAAACAATTTTAAGTTAACCTTTTTTCGATGGCACCGTGCCGTAAGGCAAGGTTCAGGTATCAGTTGACGATTTGACCGTTCGACGTCGATGATTATCAACTACCGATAAATAAGACATTGAATTGTAAAAAAAATCGTTCAGTTCTCAATTTTAAGACAATATGGCTAGTGAGAATATAAACTAAAGATGTTTAAAAATTAACAGAGACATATACAAGTTGTATAATCTGTGATTTGACTTAACACATAATGTAATCAGTTTTGTCAATGGTATTCGCTGCGTGGTAAAAATTGGTGGTAAAAGAGATGTATTTGAGGCTTTAAATGTCTGCAGGGTGTTGGCTGCTAAAAGATGTTGCTTCATAAGTAAAGATTATTGTCAAATTTTGATGTCTAAATGTATTTTGTAAGCTTCCGCTGTCGTACCGCTGTTGTAAGACGCGTTGTTTTCTGTTGGTTACGTGAGGTGTATTGTACACATATAAGTGTTATCTATAACTATTTCTGTAATGAATATTGTGATTGAATCGCATCATTAGCAAATATATGTTTATCTAAATATCATAAGAAATATATGACTAAGTCAATGGATAGTTTACTCAAATGCTAATAATGTGATTCATATACTAGTAGATCCACGAGTGTTGTAACTATATATTTAAAGGATGCGATTTTAGATGTTATATATGTTAATGTAATACATAATGTACAGAATACATATGCGAATACAACTAACAATTTCAAAGTAATGCCAACACACTGCACGCATCATGTTATTGGCAGATGGTAGCAAACATCTTGACAGGGCGTTTTTATTACAGAATTTGAATGTAATATTAACACGGTCAATACCTGTACTCTAAACATTTTAATGTACGATCGACATCTGTTCACGTTATACAAAACAATTTCAACACATTACAAATGTTAGATTTTAAAATCAAAATTAGATATTTTAAATTTCGGTCGTGTGATTCAACGACGATGTTCAATTCAATATTAACAAACGTACCACACACTAATGGGTCTACATCGACTAAAACAATATTTGTTTCTATTTAATTGGCATGCTTCAAGCACACCTTTATATATCTCCTCACTCATCACACTCTAGCTACTTGCCCCCACTTTTACATGTTGACACATCATTCTTAATCCTTTTTCTATTTCACTTTCCTCAATCACGTCAATGTTTTGTTTTGAAGAAGTTCCAGCTTTCTGGAATTCGATTTGCTTTGATGTCAATGCTTGAGCGTCTCGAAGTGTAAGCGAATTTGTTAATTGTGTAGATAGAGAAATAATTGATAATATTTTTGATAATTTATGAGATATACTTTATTTGTTTCAAGTTTTAGAATTTAATAATGAATTACTAAATGCTGTTTCGTCTAATGCCAGTTATAACTTAAAGATTGTCCAATAAGAAAGTGTTTATATTGAAAGTATTGTATTTTTAAACAAGCAGGTTGCAGATAGTATTTATCAATATAAAACATTAAATTTAAATTTAAGATCCACATCAGGATCCATCAAGCAAATATTGTAAACAAATTACAAGTCAGTTTGGTCATTATAAATTAGTAATTGCTATTAATTATTACTGAAACTAAACAGTAAACGTAATTTAAGATCAAAGACAGCAAAAGACAAGTAATAAAATTGGATGGTAGTAAATGAATGAAAAAAATATATAAAAAAATTAAATTACAGACATGTATTAAAATGTTCTTGTTTATAATTTCACAGCAAGCGTGCGGCAAATACATTCCTGCGGGCAGCACAGTGCAAGGCAACCAGACCGGAGTTGCAATGGATGGGACTTACCTTGTTGAAGCGTCTTTCTAGGACCCAACCTCTAGCGCCCATGTGGAGAGCTATGTGTGAGAACAAATTGTTTAGACATACAAAATGTCTACAATAGTGAAAATAGTGAATACAATTCCAGTTCGGACAAGAATTCCTTTTCCGCCGTCGTAGGGATACAGAAATCGAACATTTTACAATGCAAAGACATTGCTAGCTATTGAATCTGTTTTGACAATTACTAGATTATGAGCATGTGGTATTGACGGTCTTGTATATCTAACACAATACTGCCCAATGATATCAAATTTGTATCAAGATTTTGGAGACGTTCCCAATGGAGAGACGAGTGGTACTTTAATGGATTTGAACGTGTTAGTGGTCGAGGAATAGGCAATATATGATTCGTGTCGCTATTGGAATCCAGATATCTTAAACGTCCTAATCGATGTACATTTTATTCGCCTAGTTAATACAGTATTAATTAAGGATTTTAAATTAATATCTCTGAGAGCTCGGATCGGATTCGCTTCAATAAGTAGAATCTAAAATCTAAAGATTTTAAAAGCGTTAGAAAAAAAAAGACAAAATATTTAAAAAATTCTCTGTAGTCAATAGTTCGTGTCATATCAATTTTAGATCGATTAGAAACAGGTGAATTGAGAAATATCTTTTCATTGCCCTATTCCAATACTTCCCTATCTGTGTCCCTTTCCCTCCCACTAGGTTTCTAGTGCCTTCGTGATAAAAAATAAATATGCATTGTTAATCTGTTACTCTGTGTTAGTGAAGTCTAGGAATTAGATAAATGTCTATTAAAAATTTCGTTTTGTATTTTATATTATGGTATCTTAGATGTTATATGAGAGGTGAAGGAAAGTGTTTGTGCAACTTCATCGGGATTGATCGCCAAACAGTCCATAAGGGCAGTTTTATGTACAGAAGTAATTTCTTGTAACATATTAAATTGAGAATTAGTAGTTAAGAACCGATGAAATAATTGTAGGCAATAGCATCTGCTACCTACTTATAAATATTTAGTTCAGAGATTCGAATATCACATGAATAATATAAACGCTGTACTAGAAATCGTGAGTTCACAATGCCGACAACATTCACATAAAACATATTGCCATCTCAGTTTTTTCAGAGTAAAAGAAAGAGATAACAACAATGTTTTATGTGATTGTTTCCGGAAGAACGAACACGATGTATTGATTATATCAAAGATTTAAATACATACACAGTTTTGTATAAAAAAGAAAACAAAATTTATTGTACCGAAGAATTACATACAAAAATTTAATTATATCTTAGTGTAAGGTGTCGATGAGAAACATTTTGATTTTAATTTACCAATAAACAAAGTTCTTAGAGTTGATTTCAGTAGCAATCAGCAGGTTCTTATTGTAGTACATGAAACGATGAAAATTGAAGACCTCGCTGCACCAAATGAAGTATTGGATTCTTTGCCAGTACAACGATCTAGGCTAAGCCTTTGGTATTATTTAGCTTGTTACCGATCGTAAGGATATTATTACAGAGACATTGCTCCTAAAATGATTCAAATGATTATTAAATCAATGTAATGTCGAATAAAATTAATGATGAAATACTTTTGCTACCAACACATACGTTAGTCCAAGAGTATACTTGTCAATTTTTGTTGAAGATTTCAATTTTAATGCCGTTGGTGTATTTAAATCTTTGAACTATATAAGTAATTGCATTTGTTATTACTATCATGGACGTCTTATGAATGGTATATAGTGTATAATTTGGGACATTTATAATTAGATAGATGAATTTATGGGATTAACTAGAGATTTATTATATAACTTGTTAATATTCTAGATATAAGTGATGCTACTTGTGCTTCACCGATAGATTGTGAACTTCCTCAGTTTATAATTTGATCAGGCAGATTATAAGATCTATTATAAGAACTAAACTAGTCATATACAATTTGAGGTATCATGTCGAACCCAAAAAATCTTTTTTTATACATCTCTTAAAATATTGTTTTTAAATCTAGCTGTCATGTTCAACTTAATGAACTTATAATTACCATTCATTCTAACTTAAACTTTAAGGTAATGGTAGGGGAGCCGAAGCGGGGATTTCTGTACATCCTCGAGCGGGTCTGATTTACACACCGGGGTTATCTTGGACCCTATTAAATACCCTAAACCGCAAATCAGTCGTCTATATAGAGCTACAGTCAGATTAAGATAGGGTTGTTAACATGCCATGATCCCAGAGCGCGATCGATTTATTTTTTGTTTTAATGAAAATAGTTCATGTATGAAAGTGTGATAAGATAATCTGACGATTTCAACAAGCTGAAGTAACAAAAATCGTAAATAAAGACTGTAGACACCCCACCGCTAAAAGTAAAAATTTCATGTAAACTTTTTCCTTTTACTATGTAATCTTCAAAATCGAATAGAGTGACATGACATGAAAAAAAAAATGAAGACATGAACCTCGAGGTACAAGCTTAGCATCGCCGGCTCCCCTGCTATAATAATGTGCAAAATATCACTTCACTATGTGACGATTTAACTTGGAGAGTTTATATCAACCGTGAAATGACGCGTCAAATTACAAAGTTACTGATATGCTTTGTTCGATTATAAACTGACGGAGTTCAAAATCGATCGATGACGAATACAAGTTCTAAACATAGGACATTTTATTGTAAGTGTACTTTGTAGTTATTTCTAAAACCGAATTCGATGTTAATAATCTCTTCCATAATTACGCCAATAATTCCTATTTGTCTTGAAAATTAATTAATTACCTAATTAATTGGAATTTTGGTAAATGTATGAAAATTATTCAATTAAGGTGTCTATATCTAGTCAAACGATAAATTCTTTGAAGTGTTTCTTCTCTTTTTTCTTGTATTATAATATTATCTAGTATATGTGGAGTATATGTGTGCTCTGTGGGCTCCATTAGACGGCTCAAGGTCACTCAAGGGCAATGCTCGGAGTTTGTTTATGAGATCGCATCAGTAATTATGTGATCCGCAGCAGAACCACAGCAACCAACACTGCTTTAATTGCAAACCTTAAGTGGCCATGGGCCGGATACATTGCTCGCAGAAAGGATGGCTGATGGGGCTGAAAAGTCCTGGAATGGTAGCCACGTGCAGGTCGACGCAGTATTGGTAGGCCTCCCACAAGATGGACAGGTGATCTGTTGAGGGTTCGGGAGTGCATGAGGGCAGAGGACCGATCAATTGGGGAGGCCTACGTCCAGCAGTGGTCGACCGTTGGCTGAAAAGAGTGAGAGAAGAGAGTATGTGGAAGTTTGTAAACTTAATCCTGTGATTTTGTGGCTGTAGTCATGTTAAGTTATGTATTTTGTTCTCAATATACGAATGTTGTTACTTGGAAATATAATTTATTTAACTTATGTTTATTTAAGTGATTAGATTTAGGTAATATTACTGAAGTTGATATACTATATATGAAATATTATTTTATTTTAATGGGCATGCAATTTTGTGCTATAATTTGCTTTAACATTGTTACAATTTACAACTTCGAAGTTTAAAAATGAAAATATGTTACCTACTAACGCTCGGTTTCCCAAAGTTTTATCAATGTTCAATTCAACTGAACTGTCAAGTCAACAAGATATGTCAAATCGATTTCAGTTTTCAAAAAAAAAACATTAAGATCATGCTTCTGGCAATTAAAAGACATTTGATCGGACTTTTGACAGTTACCTAGCAAACTATTCAGTTGATCATCCTTTCAGAAACCGATCGTTATTCCTATAATAGTAATTGTCATATAAATTCTTCACTAACTCGATTTCTTTTAGAAGCGTGTCCTTTGATTTGATTGCTTCATATACTAATAGATATATAAAATACATTACAATTAGTTCTTATTCAATTAAAACAATAATAGTTAATCTAATAAATGTAATTAAAAATATCCAATTTACAAACGCGTTCTAAAGCAATGTGTCTAGGAAATGTGTCGTGTGTATTTTACGTATTGTCGGACCAAAAGAAAGTCTCGTGTGTAGTAGAAAGAAGAATTAGGGGAACAAAATTGTTATAAACATTACCTGTCAAAACTACAGTTTCCGCCGTTCAAAGCTTTGTTTGGAATGTGTTCTGATCATTCTGTGTGCCTAAACAAAGTAAATTCTCTTTGAAGCGACTCCACAACGAATTTCGCTATAGTTATAGTTAACACAATTGCTAGCTAGCAACATCGCTTGTCATAATGTGTCACTTGTCAACGCTCGTTATGGATTAACGTTCGTTAAGTTGCAATTGTGTTTTCATAGCGAGATGTGATTTTTGTAAACAAACAAACGTCATTTACATGGCGGCTATAACACTTTATAATTTCATAGGAGATATTGTAATTTTGCGATGATTGTGAGATATAGTGATGTGAAATTGTGTACGGATAGGTAATGTTATAAGGTATGTTATCAGAAAAAGTTGTTCTTCGAAAATATTTCGGAATTTACACATAAACCATCTTGCTGTGTATCAAGGTACATTGTCTAACTTTTACATTTCGCTAACTAGATGGCGTGACTTTTGAAATGTCAGTTCCATAATTTTTTTTTACTATCTATGTCGCTAATGAATATTACTTTGGTTAGGTCCCCAGGTGTATTGCATGATATTAACCCATGTACCGATCTCGCTACCCGTTCCGGGACGATGTGAACTGTGTACGTTTCTTGTCTTGGACCGAGATTTTTTAGCAATATCGAGGAAGTCCAACCCGACACCATGATGAATTCTACGTAAAAATGTAGTAAGAAATTAAGGCTATTTTGTTTATATCTGTTATATTTTGACAGGTAATGTTATAATATATTTTCTATGTGTTAGCTAGATATAGTTATTTACGCCGATGTTAACTGTTCATTTTACACTATACAGATCACTTCTTAGCACCTGAAACGTGCACTTCACTTCCTTCATACAATCATTTATTATTTTGGTTACACTGTTTTCCACTCTATACTTAAAAAATAAGTCATGTTTTTAAGCTAAATTTATCAGTTCCAGTGAACGAAAATGAAACATGGAAGCATTCTTATCGCTCCAAAATTCTAAAGAAAACTGTACCGTGCACGATTTTAAATCTCTCATGACAGCTGATGTCGAGCGGAGTTTTCCTTGACAACTGTTACAGCCCAGCAGATTGTCACACGTGATCAACTCACGCACCAATGACAACGGTATTACTATGAGTAGGTTAGCCAATAAGCGACGAGCGTTCACAACTGAGCCAATCATTACTTCGCGATGGTAATACAAAACAAACTGGTTAAAGAAAACAAATGACTGGAAGCGTCAATTGAAGATAATTTTTATTCTCGTTACTCTTCTATGTTTTATTCGTTCACTGACTAGTTCTAATAATATGTCTTCTAACCCAGAGTCGCCCCCTCCCCATTGTTTTTAAACATACCTTTCTTTGTCTATTTTTTTACCTATCGCTTCTAGGTATTCCTAGCTTCCATGTCATAACACGGAAAGGTTCTCTTTCTAATCTGTTCACTAGCAATTATATGCTCATTTTTTCATATGAGTGATTTTTTATTAAACTTTGGCGTAAATTACTGTGTCTTGGGATTGCATCACATTGACTTATCCGAGGCGAGTACGATAACGGTATTAGTTGCGTCGATTTTGTATTCGCAAAAACTCAAAAACAATAAATCGATTTTAAATATTCTTTGTTTCTTGGCTGATGTATCGCCTCGCCTCGGATGCCGCGTCTATGTGGTACGAGGTTTAGAGATATGTTGTCAATATGAGTTGTTGGTTTGAGTGAATGGGAATGACCTCCGGCTATGGTCAAGTCAACTATGATGTTATAACTTTAAGGTTCTGAACCTCTAGCTTAATAATTCTTAGTTATTTTGAAAAAAAAAGAAATAAATTTGATTGTATATAAAGATTCTACGAATTTTATTTGACCCCTAGACTCGCTACAGATGTGTTCGTAACTGAATAATGGGCTGATTCATGACACTCGACCTTGTCGTGGCGGTGGGCTGATCGGCCACGGTGAATCAAGGACCATGGTGAACCTAAGGCCGGCCCGTGGTGCAGGTCCGGCCAGAGAGGTTGATTGAGCCTGCTGGTCTACGGTTATGTTTAGATTAATTCTATTTAAATATGTGTCGTTATATATGACATTTTTGTATATTCCTTTTACGCGTAACAGTTTTTACCATTTTACTCTGTTCCAAAGTTTCATAGCGTGATGTGATGATAGCCTAGAATATGTCGTAATAGTTCAGCTTGTAAATTTAAAAATAATTTTTAGAATACGAATAGTAGTTTCTACGATGAACGTGTTCAAACAAACAATTACGCTTTATAACATGCAACAGTACAGATAAGTTTCAAATGCATACGCTACGTAAATAGCGCCATCTTTTATTACACCTAAAAATTGATAAAAGAAAAGAAAACCAAGTGCTTTTCATAATTGTTACGAGATGGCGCCATACTAATTTCTTTTATGAAAATTATAAAAACGAGTACAGAATGCTTGTTAAGATGAAGTCTAGTCTAGAAAGTCATACAAATATTCCCGCAAAGCGCGTAAATATAATGTACACTGACAAGATAGGAAAGTATACTATGTAAATTGGTACTACGTTTTATGTATAATAAAGTATGTTTAACTTTATTTATAATTAACTCCCTTATAGAATTTAAACATAATATTATGTATTAGAGCGTTGCATTAGTTTATATATTCAAATATCAAAAAAATATATAAAATAGAAATTGAAGAACAAGTACAGGTATATAAGTGTACTTTCTTAATAATATGCCATCTATAAATGAATGAGTACTGCTCTAAGTTGGTCCAGAGCTGACATTCAATAAATCACGTCTTGTTTACGCATACAAAACATAGAGGGCATTGTTACAATTTTTCAAAACGCATGGCATTTCGGTCACGTTAGCAACTTTTTATTGCAAATGGTTTAAAGGTAGATATTTGGAACACTTTTAACACTTTATTGTTAACTGTTGTACTAGAATTATACAAAACATAAACATATACTCTTTGGCTACCCTGTTTGAGACACAGGCGCGATGCTTTATGTAGTGACTTAGTTCGTCAAACAAAATAACAGGTGTTAGGTTTTGAAGACAGTTTATGATGAACACTAATTTGATATGTGTTCATTTTCATGGACTAAGTTGGCAAACGAGCAAGCGGATCACCTGATGTTAAGTGAACGCTACCCATAGACATCCGCAACAAGCAAATGTGTTGCAGATGTGATGCCTACCTTTAATGGAGAAAGGAGGGTATAGACAGGAATAAGGATATCTCCTTTTCCCCGTTAACCATCTCTCTCCCCGTCCATGTCTCTTTCACCTTCGTAGTTCGTTACCACGGCCAATCAATTTATCCACGACGCACGGATTTCCCCCTTATTCGTTGCTTTAGTGAAAAACAAACTGTTTTTCATTATTGAAGCGTATCTGTGCGCTTTACTAATTGAATACATCAATAACAACAAATAAAGCAATGGTGAGTGAAAATGTTAAGTTTACAATTAGTATTAACCAATAAAATTCCTAACCCGTTGTTCTTACCGTGGACTTCCACTGGCGCAAAATCGTGTATCGAAAAAAGCTTTCTCTCTATCTTTATAAATAAAATAAATAAATATGCGCTCACGCCCGTAACCCAGAGGGGTAGGCAGAGATCATGGATTTCCATTTGGCACACCTCTCTCGCTTCTTCTACATTCATACATCTTCGCATACATGCTCGTCGGTTATGGGTGCTCCTTATATCGGCCTTTTTTAGTAAACCACTAATCTGATCGATATAAGTTCTCCTAGGGCGTCCCCTACCAACACTGCCACTCACTTTTGCTACATAAATTTGTTTCGATATTCTCTCTTCATTCATCCTTTCAACATGCCCGAACCACCGAAGCATACCTTTCTCAATTCTACTTACAACATCCACTTTTAAGCCACACTTTTCCCTCTATCTTTCTCTTTGAATAAAACTGATAAGAAAATATGTTTTATGTGAACGAACGCGGCAATATTAAGCGACGTGACAATATCGAGCAGACGTCGTATAGTCGGGGTAAGAAAAGGTTCGTCACTTTAAAGTGACATTTGTTTGCACCAGGGACTCTGCAGTGTACTATTTCAAATTTTTGTTTTCATAACAAGTAAGTATAATTTTATATGCAGTTCTCTGCTTAGCGTTTTTTTACATACGTTTCCGACATAATTTGTCATACTATGTGTCAGTGCATTATGTCGCATAGCATCGCGACGCGTGATGTCGCGTTTTCTCCTAAGATAATGGGTAATTTCGTCCTCATAATTTAATTAATTGGCATTCTGTTTTTTACCATTTCTGTGGTTTTCTTGATGTTCATGGGCATCCGTTACCCAGAGGGGTAGGCAGAGATGACGGATTTACATTTGGCGCAATACTAGCTAACCTCTCTTGCTTCTTCTACATCCATACATCTTCCCATACAAGCTCGTCGGTTACAGGTGCACTTTATATCGCCCTTCTTTTATTATTAATCTGATCGATATGATTTCGCCTTGGACGTCCCTTGCTTGCCACTCACTATGGCAACATAAATTTTGTTACTCTCAACATGCCCGAAATCTGAAAATATTAAATAAAGAAATAAGTAAAAAATAATAAAATAGTAAATAGCGGTAAATCTGAAGGGGTAAAACTTAGTAAAACTAAAACTTAGAGGAATTCAAGATCAACTTCGAAATCCTTTCTCAAACTACGAAAGACTCAACTCTTCTAGAATTTTTTTTTTTTTTTTTTTT
>JWHW01020045.1:136960-165601 GCA_000931545.1 Papilio glaucus | reverse complement strand
ATCACTTGTTATTTCATATTTATGTGGGCACAGATGATTGTAGTCCATACCGTATAGGTTTTGGATACAGTTTTTACGGCCGGCCGCCTGCCCGACGCCAACAGTCCTCGGGAATAATTGATTGAATTTCAGTATTTCTTACTCATTCACTACATCACCACTGCAGAGACTAGGCTCTACCACTGTTCTTTTCCCCAAGAAACCAATATACATATACTAATATTATGAAATTATATTGAGAGAGTTATAAAACTTATTTTGTCTGAGAAAGTAAAGCTTCAAATATGTTTGTGTACGGTTAAAAATATCTATGTCAGCTGGGGGACGATCTCGAAATGGAGGCTGATAAGGACCAGTGTGGGGCGTCCTCCTTCCAGTCGGACTGATGACCTCGTGAGTCTCACGAGACTGATTCGCCTCTGGATGAGTTGCGGTGTATTATTTCTGCGATATGTAAACGTTTTACAAGTAGGTAAATGTTTATTCTACAATCTGATAAATAAAATGCTCGCTACGGTCTAGAGGATATTGAGCTTAAGAAAGTAACACTAGATCTTGCAGTATAGAGGCACTATATAAAGTCTAGACATTGAAAAATATTCTGTAGGTTTTATATTAAGTAGGTTTAACTATGGAAGCCGTTAACTATAAAAATAACTTAAGTTCTAACATCGAGAATATTAATCATTACTTGACGGCTATTTCAATTATCAGATAGATTGTCATAGATGTTTATTACCATATCAATATATATAAAAAGCAATGTGTGTATGTATATACCTATAGATTCCAAACGGCTGAAACAACTTCAATGAAATTTTCAGGGAATGTTCAGATTGGATTTTTTTAATGGAAGAAGGTCCAAACGAGCAAGCAGGTCACCTGATATGAAATAACCGCCTTTCATAGGCATCTACAACAATATAATGAATTTACTTTTATTATTTATTAATTTTACTTTTCCCACCTATAATGGACAAAGGAAGGAATAGACAGGAAAAATTATATTTCTCTTCCCCTTCCCATCCCATCATTGTTAGGAAAGAGTGGGAAGGGGGAGAGGACTGAAATGATGCCTCCAGCAACTCACTCATCAGACAAGACGCAAAATACTTCTACTTCGCGTCTGTTTTCTGTGAGGTCGTGGTATTTCACCGGTCGAGCTGACCCATTCGTGTATATGTTGTTGCGGGCTCTACCACTGTCAAATCTACTAATATTAAGGCTAGCGGGTAATCAGGTATAGTTTGATAGCGGTTGGATCGTTTTATATAAAGATTTAAAGATGATAAACGAGCAAGCCGTCCACCTCCACCGACATAGACCGGAAAAGGTTGGTAGCCCTAAAATGAGTAAATCTATTTCATTATTCATCATCTCACATTATGATGTATCTGTGTCTAAATCGTATGTATCACATTTCTCCATCAATTTCTCTCTTCTTGGGTTAATAAAACTAAAGACTATTTTCCTAACTAACGATTATGAGTTTGTTTGTTACGCTTTAACTCCTTAACCAGAAACCTTCATTTACAATATCAATTGCCATGATTACTTAAATGTTTTGACATAAACGGTTTTTGACACATATTAAATATTTTTCAAAGTGATTGTACGCGGAATAATCGAGTGCGTGCGAAGCTAGGGACAAAAGCTAGTATTTAATAAATTTCGTAATGAAAATTACCTAGTACAGTTTCGTAGCAACATTTATATAAGAGAAAATTTTTTAACTGTATAACATTCTTGGTTATAGTTGAAGAAACAAACTTTTTCTAAGATTAATTACGTTTATTTCTGTACACCCTTATAGTGTTACAGTCGTGCCATCTAAATATTTCTTAATATTTAATGATAGTAATTTTGTTGATTTAGGTATTACATATACATAAATTTCTTATGAAATGTCGTGCACGCACCCGTTGATGTCTAATACTTGTAGACTCCGTGTCATTGGGTAGAGTGCCACGAGTTGCCGTGGCATCGCAACATATGAGACGCTTAGTGTAACTTCACACGGGTTCTCTATACATGTAAAATATATATGTTAGTTTGTGCTAACCACTACTCCTAAAACGGTAGAGGAAAACATCACGAGAAAACTAGCGTCTCTTAGAACCACCAAATTTGAACATATGTGACATCTACCAACCCGAACCGGGCCAGCGTGGTGGATTACGGCCCCTACCCTCTCTCGGAGAGGAAGTCTGTGTCCTTGCAGTGGGGAACATTTTAAAAAAGGTCGATTTATTATTATTATATTTATTGATTAATTGCAGGTGTGTTGCCAATTTAACCAACAATACAGAGGAGGGTATAAATAGAAAACGATTGTTTCCCTCTCCTATTCATCGTCTCTCTATCCATCCTCTCTACTTAATAGTAAGGGGAGAGGGAAGAGGACTAGAATTAAGTTTCCAGCACCTCACTCAACAGACTAAACGCAGAATATAGAAGTATTCACGCCTGTCTTGTCTGTTCAGAGTTAAATTTAATGGTTCCAAGTCATGCCGGTTTCTTCACGACGTTTTCCTTCAGCGTTCTTGGAGGTGATGAAATAAATTACACAAAGTAGTGTCTGCCTGGGTTCGAACCCGCAACCTACAGTACGTGTGTACCTAAACCACTGAGTCACCACTGCTCTGTAATTAATTAACTTGTTGCAAATGCCTATGGGTAGAGATCACTTGATATCTGGTGAACCGATTGCTTGTTTGCTACTTTCTATATAAACAAAATAATTGATTCAGCATTATTTGTTATTTTAATTCAACTTGCGCTTACCGCATAGTGTTTGATGCTGTTGACAATAGAGACAAAATTACTTGAATTGTTTCTGTAATTGATTTGGTGTTATCTTATTTTGTGAAATCTTTCGACAGTCGCCGGCGTGCGCGTGCGCCGGTAGCGCCTTTTGTTACAGACCAGCGCTTCTCAAACTTTCGTTAACGTCACGTGCCATTTATTTAACTGTCGTAAACAAATAACAGTAACAGTTATATGACAAAATGTTTCATGCTTCTGGGTTTTGTCTGATAAGTGAGGTACCGCGATCCCCTTCCCTTTCTCATCAGTTTTTTTACGCATATGTATTTAACAAAGGTAGAGCCCGCAACATTTGTTGCACGAATGGGCCGGCTCGAACGGTGATACCACGACCTCACAGAAAACAGGCGTAAAGAACTCTGCGTTTTATCCAATAAATAAGGTCCCGGAGGCCTAATTTCAGTCCTCTTCCCTTCTCTTTTCCCACCCTTTCCTCGTAAGGATAGGATGGGAATGGGAAAAGGATTGGACGGGGAGAGGCTAAACGGGAAAAATGAAATATCCCTTTTCCTGTCTATGCCCTCTATGTCCATTAAAGGTAGGCAACGCATCTACAACACATTTGCTTTTTGCGGATGTCTATGGGTAGCGCTCACCTCTTTCCATAAAAAAATGTATGTAAGCGGCTTGATCAATTTTGAAAAGTGAAGTGCTTATTCTTTGCCAGAGTCTTTTAGCTAATAAACATAATCAGTCGGTATTTTATGTTTTGAATATTGACTACAAGCTGAGCACAGTCCAGAGTACAGTTTACTTAATATGATCATATAGATTTCAGGTGAACTTACATTTGATTAAAATTGTTCCTCCATACAAACTTTCATCCCCCTACTTTAAGCCTTTAGAGGATGAATTTAGAAAAAATCCGTTCGTCTCGCCTAATAACAGACATCTCTGTGCAAGACTTCAAGTCCCTAGGCCCTTTAGTATAGGCTGTGCGTAACCAGTTTTTCCTTTTATTTTCAAAAACATCATATTTGAACCGCATAAGTATTTTGTCAACATTAACAATCAGTAACACCATTGTATACATATATATAGTGTATATTTTAAATAATAATAAGTAATAGGGTACAGTTTTTACCCTTTGGGTACAGAACCCTAAAAACCTAGATAAAGTTAAATATAATTAGTTACGAAAGTAAAACTAAGCTGAAACTGTAAATTTCAAATAAATTTTATAAGCTAGGTTTCGAAACGAAACTTTGAGCACGACTGTACAACAAAAGTCAGTTACGACAGCCGGCCGTTACAATTTACCCATCAGTTATGTCTTCCGATAGACAGGGACGGTTGTATCGCACAACTTGCGTGCGTGAAAGTGACGGCGCTATTTCCACCTGTCTCTAGTAGCATCAATTTTTGTTCTCTATTTTTTAAGTTTTAATTAAGTTGGTAATCGTGCAATACTTGACGATGTACCGCGTCGTAATACTACTTTTGAGTTTCTTTTGTAATTAAAAGTAACTGTAGTGCTATTTCTATTTACAAATAGATTTAATACAACGCGTTCGAGTTGGTGTGCCTCAAGGTCCGGTCTTAGGTCCAGTCCTCTTCACCATCTACACCAATGATATCGAGTACGAGGTGTAGAGTTAGCCCGATTCGCAGATGAAAGCAGCCTTCAGCCTGTCTCTATATGTCCGCGCCGAACCGCAGCCACCACTCTCAGTGACCGGAATGGAGGATCGAAATAAATCAATGGAAAAGCGCGGCCCTTTGCTTTTCATGACGTAAGGAAGCACAATGCACGCGTCTCCATTAAACTCATAGTCAGCCCAATTCCCTGGGAAGATAAGGTAAAATAATTAGTTGACATGCTTGACACTTAACTACGCTGCTCACGACCCAGACAGCCTATTGACTAGGCCTATTTAGCCTAGCCCTATTACAATTTAATTAGCACCAAGAGTAAAATGTCCCTCTGGAACAAGGTGACACTCTATAAAGCTGGCATACGGCCTATCATGACGTATGCTAGTCCGGTATTCGCGCAAATAGCCCTAGACAAATACACCGGCTTCAGGTAATCCAAAAGAGATTTTTGCGCAGGACCACCGGGTCACCGTGGTTCGTGCGCAAACTCGATTTACAAATGGACTTATACCCAACACATTTGAGAGGAGAAAATCTTACAGACTCGCGTTAACAACATGCGTTAGCAACACGCGTCAGCAACATGCTCATTTGAATTTTAAAACAGTTTCGACGAACATTTTTTTTTCGTTTATTTTTCTTATATTCAATTTTGAATTTTATTGTTAAGGTACAAAGGTTTATTTTTGTTGATTATTTATTTATTTTTGGACTATCGCGCCTTCCCACCTGTTTAGAGTTTTCATTTCTGTCGACAGTCCCCATGCCTTACTGTGGTCTTTCTTATATCCTACAAAACACAAATTTTCTATTTCTATCTTTATCTTTTACACTAAATCTTTAAAACGCCTAGTAAAGTAATGATAGTATCTTAAGCTTTCACGGTTGTGAATAATTCTTTTATAACAGCGCAATCAATAGTCGATGGCAACCGTACAGAACAAATTACAGTTTGTCGAAGGCTTTCTTACGAAAGTAGCGCATGTCGTCGTGGAAAGTTATAACTAAAGCCTGCGTCGGGCCTTTACTATGTTTGTAAAGTAAAATAAATATGCCTCCACGCCAGGAGGGGGTATACAGAGACCGAGGATTTTGATCCTGGCACGCATACATCCTCGTCCATTACGTGTACTCCTTATATCGCCTTTCTTTAGTATGTTTGTTCTATTCATTTGATTAATATAGATGTGAGAATAACTTAAAAATTGCTAATGTAGAATTATTCATAATAATAAGTTCCTTAATACACACTTTCATCCCCTTTAGGGGATGAATTAAAAAAATCCCTTATTAGTACTCTCCTACGTAATAATAGAACTTTCGGTACAAAATTTCAACTATCTAGACCCAGTAGTGTGAGCTGTGCGTTGGTGTATCAGACTGACAGTTTCTTCTTTTATATATATAAAATTGAGGCAGAATGCTTAAAAAGTGATTCTTGTAGAGTTCTAGTAAATATTGTACTTTGAAATAAAAACGATCATCCATACGGTTAAACAAATATTCGAGCATTAAGAAAAGGAACATCGCGGTCCTTAAAACAAAACCGCGTTGTTAAAAATCTACCAAACTGTCAACGCTATCACGAAAACAATAATAGCTGTATTCCGTCTCGTATCCAAATTATATGAGGACGGACTTTTACATAAGGACGGTCCTTACATAAGCGCGGGCGTGTGTGTGCGCACACATGTACAGGGCCAGTCTCAGATCGCTGCGCGGGAGTCGACTTTGTTCCACTCAAACGCATTTGAGTATCCGACGCCGACGCGGTCGGACGTGTCCGCGATCTCTCCCGCACAAAACTCTATCAGATACAAGAAAAATAAAAATCAGTGTGAGTGCGACTAGTGTTTGCTTGACTGTGAGACTGTTTCGGAGTGGTTTAATAGAAAGTTTTTGGCGTTTGATTCGTATTCTCTTTACCCGATCACGTTGTTTGAAATTTTTTTTTTAAGTAAAAAAGGCCAGATTACGTGATTCTGTTCGGCCGCTCGACGATTTTACGGTTGAGGTATGTCTTATTTCATGTTTTCCCAACTTTTAAATCTTATGAAATTTTATGACTAGTTTTTCTATTTCAATCCCTTTAACTTATAGACCCTGTAACAAATATAAAAGCTGGAATCTTTGTTAATGATCTTTACATTGCCAACAATTCCTTAAAAAAGGTTTTATATGTCTATAAGCCAACTTTATAGTCTATGGCATCTGTCTCAAAAGTTATTTAAACTACGCCCCGTCTTATATGTAATAAAGAGGAATAATGTATCAAACAATTTAAAACAAGCCTTTAAAAATTAAAAAAATAAGTCTACGTAACGAGATTTCATTTAGAATCTAATTTGATTGTATTGAAATATGAAAAAAAAAAACAATTATAATACATAGAAAGTTATACTAGAGTACTGGCGTCGTGACAAGACCGATGTTGAAGAAAATACATCGACTTCAATTTATTAGCTTCGTATTTTACCGTCGGGTTATTAGGAATAACTATTCCCTAATATATTCTAAATAAAAATGTGTATACTTCAGGCCTTTGCTAAATCCTACGTAAACCATAAACAATAACGTAAACGTTCGACAAAATGCAACGTAGAAGTTTCTGGTAACGGAAGTCTAGACGCTTTTGAACAAAATAACAACCTAAATCTAAATTATATACAAATGTATTTAATTTAACGTTATACATCCAGAAAGTTTTAATTTAATGTTTATATAGATATATATAAGATGAAACTGACTAACTGATGTGTCAACCCACAGCCCAAAGTATTAGGCCTAGAGAGTAATCATGCAAGCGATTTCTGTTATTACATATACAAGCACTAAGAAATAATTTTTCTAGGTTCATCCCCTAAAGGTTTAAAATAGGGAATGAAAGTTTGTATAGAGTAACCCGTGCGAAGCGGTACTTAAGTTGTATATAAGATTAAACAGAGAATAAACAATTTCTATATTACCTATTTATTCTTGAAGGATGGAAGAAATAACAAAGATATAATCAAACAAGATATGACTGTAGAGTTTTTATATTATGTATTTGTTATATGCTAGTGTATGCGGACTAAACTTCCAAACAGCTGGACCTTGTTGAAATTTTGTTTGTCTTACATTGGGTGTACAATAAGACCAGGTAGGTGGCGCTGCCGTCAAGTTCTACTTTTTTAAAACACGTTAATAGGAAACAGGACAAATTTCATGCAAGACAATTTCTAGTAGGTCCGCTAGTCACCACATAGAGTTGTGAAAACTGGAATCTAGAAGACTCGCATTGCGATACACAATTTACTACTGCCTTCTTTAATGCATGTAATATCAAGAAGGGTAGGCAGAGTTCAAGGATTAACATTTGGCGTGACTCTGACACACCACTCTCGTTTCATCTACATCTACGCATACATGTTCATCAGTTACGGGTATCCTGTTCTCCTTTCTTTAGTGTGACACTATTAAGATCGATATACGTTCTCCTACAACGACCCCTGTCAATACTGTCTCACTTTTGCAACATAATTTTGCCTTTGAGATTTAACATCCGCCGCCATTTTATCTTTACATTACCAGCAACTATTTCGGTCTTAGAAACAAAAACTGTTGTAACGAATAAGCACGTAGTACTAAAAAGCCTGCCTGCTTGTTACAAAATTGTGATGAAAACTAACCTTTTTCAATTTACATTTTACAATACCAAATCGGTTGCCATGTTCTAAGCTAAGCCTTTTAGAGTAAGAATATTTACTAATATGTCATTTCGTTTCGTACGCATCTAAAACATTTGAAAGAAATTAGTTTTATAAAATTTATGTTTATTTTGTATTTGGTATCTTTTGGAAAAGCCGTGAAAGTATTTTCGTTGCTTTTTCCTAACACCAAGCTTAGGCAAATTCCGTTTTAACCTGGATTAGGTACCACATCACACCGACACAGAATGGTTGAGGAACAAATAAAATAAATAAGGATTTATATTACCGATAGAGGTTGGCAGAGATTATGGTTTTCAATTTGGACGAACATCTCTCTTGGTTCTATTTCCATACTAACCTAATCGTTATTGCTGAAATTATTTAATGTCTGTTTATTCAATGTTAGGTAATTATGAATTCCAAGTCATCCTACTTATATGCGCTCACGCCCTTAACTCAGAGAGGTTGGCAGAGATCCCGGCTTCCCATTTGGCGCGATCCCGCCACAACTCTCGCTTCTGATATTGAGCAAATTCGGTCTTAGTCGTCAACGAGAGGGGGTATATTTGCAAAAGATGGATCATACAACATTGCTACGTTTCAATATGAACCAATATTTTTTCAAACACACAGTACAACATTTATATTGATTTCCACGCGGACGATGTCGCGGTAACAGCTAGTGTAATAAAATAACGATTTAAAAATACAGAATATTTGTAAAAATGCTCACAATGGTACATATTTGCTTTTTTAAGTACGACTTAGGGTCCTTCAAGAAGCGAACTTATCTTTTTCTTAAAGGCCGGCAAAGCATCTGCAGTTCCTCTGGTGTTGCAGGTGTCCATGGGCGTCGTTCTTCACCTCGGTGTTTACATCGCTCGTTTGCCCCCTTCTCTTCCTTAAAAATAAATAAATAATTAGTAGGTATTTGGGACAAAATGAAACGTGGAAATTTTTAAATGTATATAGGTACGCACAAACTATAAATTTATCAAATAACTTTTAATCTTAGTTGATTGTAAACATTTCGTTTAGCTTCCCACGTCTTCTTGAACTTCACTAGATAAGCTTACGTAAGTCCACACAAGTGAAAACATTGTTTTTTATTCATTTTAATGTCTAGCTTCAAGTGTGGGAACGCTTTATTGTGGACGCGGGTCTAGGTTACGTCCTCTTTGTTCAAAACATAGACTATTCCCATGGCGTTACCGGTGTTAAAATAACCTTTATGTCATAGACAAGTAAACTTTTTTTTTTCGATGATTGTTTTCAGAAAACTGCCAGAAGTAGTTTGAGGTCCAATAGATATTATTCGTAGAAATGTCATAGATTACGTGGGTACTATCTGCATAATTGTGTATTTATAGAGTTTTAACTACCAATTTGTACTTTTACTAACTAATATCTACTATATTACACTACTATAACACAAATATACTACTATATTACACTACTTTAACAAAAATATGCGCTCACGCCCGTAACCCAAAGTAGGATCCACCAAGAGATCATGGATTTCCATTAGGTGCGATCCTGGCACACCTCTCGCTTCTTCTACATATGTTCAAACATCTACGCATACATGCTCGTCGGTTACGGTTACTCCTTATATCGCCCTTTTTTACTAATCTGATCGATATAAGTTCTCCTTAGACGTCCCCTCCGTCCCCTACCAACGATACCACTTACTTTTGCAACATTTTATTTCGTTTCTCTCTCTTCAGCATTATGCGTATCAAATTAACTCTTTTAAAAATCAATCTCGGACATTTTTATATTTCCCTATGTAATTGATCTGTAAAAGTCCGAATTTAAATTCGGATCTTAATAAAATAAAATCTAACATGGACGGCAAACCATTTGATGAATTCTTGAAACGTTACTTCTCCCAGCACTGAGCTAAGTATCAGTAATATTATCATAAGAAAAACTTTCGACTTTCTTTCTTCAAAGCGCTTTTTTCAATAGTACAAGACGAGGAACCAATTTGTTTTCATTACTACCAGCCTTATATCAAAATCTATACTATAATAATATAAATACCAAAGTTTGTTTGTATGGGTGTTTGCTACTCTTTCAGGCAATAACGGCTGAACGGATCTGGATGAAATTTAGCACAGAGATAGATTATAGTCTGGAATAGTACATACCCTAATCTTTATCCCGCAAAAATGTACGGTTCCCGTGGGATACATTTTTTAATTTTTTAAACGTATATAAAGGTGATGTTCCCTATAGATTCCGAAATGGCCAGGCGATGCCGGAGCGAATCACTAGTAAAGAATTAATTAAAATTAATAGTGATTCTTCCATACAGTTAAAAATCTATATATATTTTTTTATTACGTTTATTTACGAGTGTGTCGAAATTCTACAGTCCTTAATTCTTGTCAGTTACAATCACTTTAAATAATAATTAAAAAAATAGTTATATTCGGATTTAATCTTCTATTACTTAGATTTCTTATTAGCTGTTTGGTTACAAACGATTTGTCTGTCACATAATAAAATTGAACTTTGTACTGGTTAAAAGCAGAGCACTCCGACCACTGAGCTATAGCGGTATCTATTGACACATTCATATTTTATAATTTCTTCGGGCGCCGGTGACAGCGGCACCTTTCGATCGCTTTTTGTCGACGATAAAGAGAGAAAACAAGACAAAAACGTTGTACGCTTTCTAAAATGTTCTCGGGCTCCGTCGACTGATATCGCAACAGTGGTCTAGGGATAAGGTTTTTGGCGAATTTAAATTATTCAACATACATAGAAAGAAATTATATATAAATACATAATTATATAGTCTTACTTATTCGGTTAATTAGGTTAGCAGCTCAGCATTATGCTGTGCCGGAATTCAGAACCCCTTGAGCTGATTGTCAATACTAACCTCATACTTCGTGATACTTTAATACAATACGGTCAGTATTGTATTAAAGTATCATGTACTCAAATACTCAAAGCGATACAATTATAATAACATTGTGTTAAATATTATTTTAACAGTGGTAGAGCCCGCAACAACAGCTGTTGCTGTTGGTAGACCTCACAGTAGACAGGCGTAAAGTATTCTCCGTTCTGTCAGATGAGTGAGGTGCCGGTGGCCTAATTCTGGTCCTCTTTGCAGCCTTTTCTAATAAGAAAAGGATGGTAAGGGTCTTTGGAAGGGAGGGGAAAGATAGGAAAAGGAAACATCCTTTTTCCTGTCTCCTGTTCCAGATAGTTCTTACTAACAGAAGTAACACGCTTTCATATTGTCATCATATAAAATACTATGCAAATATAATTGAATTGTAATCAATACTGAAATCCACGAACACATACAACATATAGATGTAATTAAAAATATTACGGTGCTTTACATAATTACTCAATTGCTTCTTTAAACGAAGCCAATTTTAAGAATCAGAAATTTTCAAGGGAATCGTAAAATTCCACAATGATTGGAGAGATCATTATGTTTATCGAAAGGGAAAAATTACTATGTTGTCGGGAGAACGCAATACGGCTTATTTTTTAGTTAAATGATATATGCCTAACACTGGTAGAGTCCGCAACAACAACTGTTGGTCGACCGGTGAAATACTGTGACCTTACAGAAGACAGGCGTCAACCTACGATCCGACCGATGAGTAAAGTGCCGGATGCCTTACTCTAGTATTTTCCCTATCCTGTTCTAATGAGGAAAGGATGAGAATGGGAGAAAAATTGATGGGGAGGATAGGAGAAAGATATGTACTTTATTCTTTTTATCTCTTCCTCTGTCCATTAAAGGTTAGCAACGCTTCTGGAACTCATTAGCTTGTTGCAGATAGTTGCCTATAGGTCACTTAATATCGGGTAAATTTGCCACCTTACTATTAGAAAACAGTGAACGTTGCCCATAATGATCCACAATAATCAAGTAACTAGTAATTTGACTTACTTTAGGATGGAGTAGTTAAGTAGGTGAAGGGAAAAGGACTGGGTAACATAAGAGAAGGAAGGAGAAATGTATATTTTTGTAATTCTATTATTTTACTAAGTTTCACGTTTTTTTCGTAGGGTTCGCGTTATGTATTTAATGATTTCTAAGCATGTACATAACTAATTTTGTCTGCTTAATCGCTTTGCAATTTAAAACTGTGATTTCCTCTACGATTGCGTTTTACAAGTTTTTTTTTACCAATACATGATTAAATTCGCAGACCAAGATTGTAGCTATTCACGATTTTTTTTTGTAAGTCCTAATTAAGTAATTGCTGTAATTAAATTATTAATCGACCGTCTAGACCTATCATAATCGAGTAACACGACTTCCAAATACAAGGTAATAAAAATGAACACTAAAGTACCATTGGTTTCAGTAAAATCTATATATAGGCCTAGGATAAAATTGTTTAAGCTTAGGCTATCTCAGTCAGTTTTCACTGTCTACACTCAATACTGTCAAGTACCAATAGACTAATTAAGGGTACGGACTGCGCAACATCCACAACATGGTCGTGGGTTCGAATCTGCTGAAAGTGCTACTAAAGACATTCTAGAAGGCTTTATATTCCCTTTTCATCTCTAATGTTTATTCCAAACCTACAATATATCAGTTCGTTGGTTACACGATTCTAAACGATAAACCTTTATTCAAGTTTGGTCATAAGATTGAAATTCCCGTAAACTTACTTGATGTCGTTTATCGTGTTTGTCCATACAGTTTAACGTATCGCTGAGCGCTTCTGAGCCAAGTTAACGTGACGTTGCAGGACTCGAGCAGAGCGTGTTATGGTCTGTTGACAACAGCTGACAGCTATTGGCGCGGCACTGGTTCGTGCTGACTTAATACTACATGAGTATTTTAACACAGTTACTGCTGGCAAACAGACAGACAGTTATTCTGAAGGAAACCTTTTGTTTTTTGTTTCGTTTTTTTTTTTTTATAGCTCTGCAAATAATGCTGTTTACTTTCTGTCTTCTTTCTTTCACTTGGTTTATGTGCATTTCAACAAGTTTTATATTATCGATTGGCAACAGTATTCGAAATCATTTATGGCAAAAAAATGTTAAAAAACATTTTTAGGATTCCAATATTTGTCATAAGTTTGAAGACTATTTAAATTGCTTGTGTAGTCATTTACAATAGTGATTCTGCCCGTCAGATCAGCACGCTTGGACCCCCTGATATGTGACTGGTACTAATCAAAGCGAAGGAAGGTTTCTAGGTCACTCTCCCTCTGATGGGCTAGACCGCTTCATGGCTGGCCCACGTGGAGGTTTGGTGGCATTAACCTGTTAGCCACATTGGGTTATCGTGCGCTGCGTCACGCTAGGTGTAGCCACGTGAGGCATGCTCGAGTGGGTCGGCAGGACGGCACAATGTTTGATTCGCTCGGTGGTTGCCTACGTGCTCACTCATCGAGTGGATATGGTTGACGGCCTCACTCCTCTCTGACTCCGTACACCAGTTACGATTGTTAATGAAATATCACCACGTGGTCTTTTTTATTCATGCCTCAACGAGTCAAATGTTTAACTGGTGATAGTGATGTGACGATGTCTGCGCTCCGTCGCTCGTGCTTTCTTCATCGATTGAAATAGTAGTTAGTACAGTTTAACAACATACCTAACTAATGTTGTAAATGGGAATGTTGTTTGTTTGTTATACTTTAACGGCTCCACCGATCGTCAAGAAATTTAGCATAAATATTGTCAAGGATACAGAAAATAACATAATCCCGAAAATAAACTGTTCCCTAGGAAATGGAAAATACATAAAATCATACAACAAAATTGTACATCATCGGTTGCCATGGTAATGTCAGGAGGCCTAATTTCAGTCCTCTTCCCCTTCCCACCTTTTCCTCATCAGGATAGGATGGGAACGGGAAGAGGATTGGACGGGGAGGAGTTGACGGGGAAAAGGAAATATCCTTATTCCTGTTTATGCCCTCCTCTGTCCATTAAAGGTAGGCAACGCATCTGCAACACATTTGCTTGTTGCGGATGTCTATGGGTAGCGTTCACTTAACATCAGGTGATCCGCACACTCGTTTGCCATCTTATCCCATAAAAAAAAAAAAAATGTCACGTTTTGACAATAATAACTTTTTGACACATGTTACCAATTGAATTTATTACACGCGAAATCAAATTACAAAAAATTTCAGCAAGGAAAATAACAAAACCAAAGTAGGCGACCGCAAAATGTTTAATTTTTGTTATGTGTCTATTTTTTAAATAGCAATTTATATTTTGACTGTTTAGTTACGCTGGAGACATCAAAAGTTCTACAGTTGTGACCTCGACCAGACCAATCCGTTAATTAGTCCATGCAAAACAGACAAAGTCTTGGTCTTTTAATATATAGAAAAACCCAACTCAAACCTAACCTTGGCTTTGATTCAGGGTGATCAGGTGTAAGAACTTTGCATTTATAGAGTTCGGTGGACCTATCCATAGGCATCTGCAACAAGCTAATGAGTTGCAGATACTTTTCCAACCTTTAATGGACAGAGGAGGGGATAAACAGAAAAAAGGAGTTTCCTATCCTCTCAAGTCCTCTTCCCCTAACCATACTTTCCTTATTAGAACAGGATAGGAAGGGAAATTACTAGGAAAAGACCTCCGGTACCTCACGCATCAGACCGAGCACAATTCTACTTCCACTTGTCTTCAATTTATTTCATTCATTGTTTTGTAAATTATTCCTTCCTTTTTTCTATGTCAGATATCTTCTATTTTACGGCACGTTTCGTGAAAAGTACTTATAAATATTAATGAGAATAATGGCGACGAGAATTGTCCCGTATAGCACATCGCTAAACGATGTTTGCAATTTCCTTCAAAATCAATCGAAAACCGTCGCGTTGTAATTACTTCGCTAGCGGCCATTTTGTATTCGATTGTCAAATTACGCGGTCGGATTACAATTAGCCGTTTAATAAACTCGTGAAGACAGTATGACGTAACAATTAAATGGCGTATTAGATTTGTTTCGAAGGTTAGTTTTCATGTATGAAAATAATAGACATCAAATGATTAACGACCTTATTTTAGAATCGATACTGATTAAAATTCAATGGAGTTCTTATAGTTTTGAAATTAGGGAATGACCAAAGGATTGGTTTTATTAGTTCAGAATTAATGCGTTTTTATTTTTACAGAAATCCGTACGGAATAGGTCGTTTGTGGTTTAGGGTGAATTTCACTACTGCATTTCTATTTCTTCCGCTGTATGTGTACATTTTAATCCATTCATGAAATCGTACCTTAAGAATGTCTCGATCTTACACAGAATATTACGTGATTTGTTTTTTTGTTTTATATTTAACTTAATGAAATGTAATTTAAATCACTTTAATTATTATATCACTTTGTATAACTAAAGAATTTAAGGATGTAGTCAAAGTATTCAAAAAATGTATGAATTCTAAGGTCCTTTGAGTATTCCGTATAGCCTTAAATGCATTTAAGTCGTGGCTTTGATCTACTCTAAATTAAATGAATGACCCTAATAATCTGGAAACAAAAACCGTTCACTGTAGCATCCCTGACGTTTATGACAAAAACCGCGGAGGTCGGTGGTTGACTAAGGCGGTTTTTGTCGACGCCAATTTGTCGACGAGGTTATCGGAATCTGTCAGATTTGCGCAATGCCACTTTGCTATTGCAATGGTATGAATACAACGGTTCACGCTTTTTATTACCAATGGTGTTGACAGTATAAACACAATGCGATGCTTATTTTGAGAGATATAGAGCTAAAATTTTATGCAACGAATTACAGAATTTCGAATCTCAACTATTTCTCCGACCTGTTATCATTTCTTAACGTATACAAGGTTTTTCCGTCAGTTAAGGGTACTCTAGATGGCGCTATATGTCGAAATAACTTCGTCTACATACGACTTATTGAATATTAATCTTGTGGGAGGCTTACGTACGTTGCGTCGGCTTGTACTTTACTGCCATTCCAGAATATTGGCTCTATTGGCCGTCCATTACCTACTCATTAAGGACAGCTTCAGGCATAGATCTGTTCTATTTCGATTACTGAGTCGTCGTCCAGCCGTGGATGTTTTTTGGCTGAACCGAACGAACTATATTGTACTATACCCGGTGAACGTCGTTCCGCCTTACTGTGGATTTCCACTGGCGTTAAATCGTGTATTTATCAAGCTTTCCCTCTATCTTTCTCTTTGAAAAAACCGAGATGACAATATGTTTTGTGTGAATGTTTTCGGCAGTAGAAACCCACCGTTAGAATTAATATTGTAATGCTCAGTAAAGTAATAATTATAATGACTTGACAATTTCACGGTATTATAATTATGAAAGAATAATATATTATAACTAAGTAAATCTAAGCAGTGCACTTAATAATAAAGTATTTTAAATAGTAGAATATGATGCTGTGCAATTACCAAGTCATTATAATTATTATGTAAATAAAGATGTCTAATGTCGATACAGTCACTATAAATGTTGATAGGTAAATTATTAGATAAAAATTTATAATATAACAAAGTTGGATAGATGCTTCCATAAACACTACTAAAATAACTTGGTATGAGATCTCACAACTTGGTATCGAAAGATTTGCGTTTTAAGACTTGACATTTTCTATTTTTGTACTGATAATTTGTCAAAATGATTTCACGACAAAACAATATCTACGAACTGTTTAATTGAAGCATCTGTGTATCACTTCATCAAATATGAATCAATCTGCCATAGACAATAAATTCCCAGCTCGAGGCTAGGCCAAGTTCGTCAGTCGGAAGGTCGCGCGATTGTCCACGCCTGTTCTTTTTACATTTTTTTCATACTACATTGGAAACACTTCGCTTCGTTATTTTTACGTTAAACTTTTGAGCTATAGTTACGTGTTTTTTTTTTCAGATACACAAAACCACGTTTATTGTACAAATATAAAAGATAAAAACGCTCACGCCCGTGACCCGAAGTGGTGGATAGAGTTATAGATTTGTATTCTACAAGGTCTTCTATTTTATCCGCGACGTCCACAATTCAATGTGAACTAAAATAATTATAAATCACACAATTTCCGTTAAAGTTTACACCTAATTTATACGTATATTATCGTCGAGTCCTATTAAAAATTCACCCATAAAAACTATAACCGTATCTCCCCACCACCTAACAACATCCTTTCCTAAGGGAAATCCATTTTGCTCGCTCCCATTTCCCATGGATCTGACAATGGCACAGAGGCGCAGAGGCGCGCAGACGCCGACGACAAAATGGCCGCCGCTGACGTCACTCCGGAAACGGCTCCGTTTTGAATTTGGAACGGTCGAGCGAGCAATGGCGGAACATCCGGCGCTCAAGACGTTACAGTGCGCGCGCGGCAAAACATCGCGGCCCGATGTTTATGCATTGATCGGTTACATTAACTAGATAGCAGTTGGAAACAGTACGTTCTCAGAAGACATCTTTTCTCTTTTATGACTTATAGGTGCGTTTCAACTGAAGAACAAAAACAATGTTTAAGAGGCGCTTAATTTAAATCTTTAAAATATATTAATCGCGGACTGAGGACAACGGAAAATGAACGCTTTTAATATTTCCTAAACGTACTTATTTCGACCAGATTGGTGACATACAACTTACGGGTTCCGGTCAAGCTAAGGAGTCATATAACACTATTACCAAAAATTTTTAATTTAGATATTATTTGTATTCGTCAGAGAGTTCGTGTGAAGATTCATTACAGCGGCGAGGCAGGTAATGGCACGCAATGATAAGCAGACCGCTAATAGTTGCGGTCGATTAGGGACGTGCTACTGTCGATAAATTTTATGTTACCAGGTCATACGGAATATTAACTTTTAACATGAACCAAATTTGTCTCTGAGATCAACTTTTTTATAAAACAACGTGATATTAAGTGTCCATTGGCACATGCAACGAGCTAATAATGGACAAAGGAATCGTCTTTTAACTATTAACTGAAAAAATGATAATTTACTTTCTTATCGATCCCTTCCCCCATCAAATCCTCTTCCCCTTGCAATTCTTTACTTATTAGAAACGGAGGGGAAGGGAAAGAAGTCAAGAATTAGAAACTAAGCGCGGAATACTTCACGCCTGCCTTTTCGACACCGCGGTAGTTCAGTCCATTCGGGATTCTACCACTGTCAGACACCTTTTACATTTGCGTTTTTGACGATGGTCTCAATAAGAGGGCTTAATTTTATAAATTAAATCTTCACATATCACAACGTAGTTTGTATTTGCGCGTAAAACATCAATTAATCTTCAATAGAATACTATCACCATTCTAATCGAAATAAGCACTATTCGTCTTCAAATTTCTATTATCTTTTAAACTGTTTTTGTTATACTGATGATTAAATTATAGGCATTCTTTAAGCTATTTGTTTTTGGATTAAAATATTACAATTTAATAAAATTATATTTAGTTACTCTTCTTATTATCGACAACGCGTTGGTTACAACACTATTCAATACAAATAGCGGCCACTGTTAAAAACCAGAAAATGCAATATTGTGTGATTTTGTTTGTTTGTTTTATTTCATTCAGACTTCATTTAGCTTACCTAGAAACATGTTGTCATCTGAGACAATATGTTTTTACCTAAATGTTTTCAGCAGTGCAAACTCACGGATATATGTTGTTTAACGCGGTTGCATTGAACGAACTTTGTTGACCTATAACAAATGGGATCAAAAGATTCTATAACGGCTAGTACGTATGAGTACCACAAATACCATAAGACAGACCGACAATTTGGTCAAGTTTACGGGAGTGACACAGGGGTAGTTCTACGTCTAAGAGCTTCTGTGACAACCATGGGGACGGTGATAATGATCCATAATATAAAAATCTTACTCAAGTACTGGGTTAAATCCATAGCACAATAAAAATATGTCGTAAATTTGGAGTTAAAACTATTTTTAAATTTTTGCATGATTCACTTTGAATCGGGTAATGTGCATCTTAAAGTTTGCGTCACTGAAATCTCTTGTGTCCAAGCGTTTTTCCACTACTGTTTTAAGGAAGGGCCCAAAAGTGCTAACAGTTAACTCCTAATGTGCCTATGTCAATGACCTCCGACGCAAACAGGACACTACAGTATATCGCCAACCTTAAGGTCTAAGATATCTTTCCTTTTTATTATAAAAACTAGATAACAAAGATACCCTAAGCTTAGCCATAATATATGCTCCCTCTGTGTCGCTTCCTTATGAAGGATCATGACCTCTCCATGACCTTTCTCCATGAGACGACTTTTGTGTTTCTTTTCTACAGCCAGCTATGGAAAGTTACCTAATTTCAATATATTTGATTGAATTGCTCCCTTCCCGCTTCAGTGTCCGCTACCACCAGCACTGTGCACAGTGCTATGTCTCGGAAGCGGTTGCGGTCGCCCCACCTGCCTCGCTTGGCTGTAATGAGCTCAGATTGACTCCTCGACCGCAGTGGTGGAGAGGTGTTGGATTACCCATCTTAAATTGTTTGTCTTCGTTCGTTTAAACACGGGATCTATTGTAATAGAGAATTACAATCATTGAATTCGTTGTTCCGAGTGTTGTCACATATGAAAATAAACATTGACATCTTTTAATTGGTCTAGAGAACAGCAATACTTTTTCGTTCTAATGAGGTTGTAAATCTTACACTGTCGAAAACATTCACATAAAACTTGTTGTTATATCTCTCTCTTTCTCTGTGAAAAAACTGAAATGACGATAGGTTTTATGTCAATGTTTTCGGCAGTATGAACTCACGGAGACAGGACACTATAGCATAAACACTGTATGTATAGCGTTGACTATTTCATAATAACGATAGTTCGGTCATGGATTGACGTATCGCTCATTTCTTAACTATCTCGTCGATTAGTTAAACATATTTTTACCTCATTATAATAAAAAAAATCAGCCTTTTTAGTAAGTTCCCCTTCAAGGACACAGGCGTCCTGTCTCATAGAGGAAAAGAGCCGCAAGCCACCGCGCTGAACCAGTTCGAGTTGGTCACATGCATTCGAATTTGGTTCTAAGACATGCCGGTTTCCTCACGATGCTTTCCTTCACCTTTTTGGAGAAGTGGTGATGAAATAAATTACAAAAAGTAACGCCCTGCATGGGTTTCGAACCCGTACCTAAGTCTCGCCCCATACCACTGGGCCAACACTGCTCCTTACTATAATATTCCATTAAATTCAGGAAAACCAAAACGTATAGATGAAATAATGCCAGTATAATTTCGACAGTTTGAATAGTGTGCACCCGCTTCATCGTTACAGCCATCTAACACATGTTGTTGAACATTTAAACGAAGTTTTTTTCTTATTTATTCCTATTCAAATACACCGGCACGTGGTGCTATCGCCCAATTACAAGGGTGAAGTCATTTCCTGCGATGACAATGATACGGAAAGTGTTCTTTGGATGAAAAAAAACGTCGTGTAATTACGACGCGGCGGTTATGCAACGGATCGCTCGATTTGGCGCCAAAATTAAACGTCATTTGTTAATGACAGGATTCTTTTTTTAAATATGTAGTTGTCATACTTTTAATTGCATTTAAATTAAAAAAAACTGATAATTTTTGATTTTAGTCTCGGGCTTATTAAATAATATAACTTTTTAATTGTGGCAAATAATGGCTGATTCGTAATTAAAATTAAATATCTATCTCAACCACTACTCATGACATCAAGATTCTGTAGAGATAAAGAACCGGTATAGACTGGAAAAATAAGTATATGAGGGATTCCCCAGTCCATGAATGTCCGTAAGGTCCGATTGACTAACCCTAACAACCTAATGAGATCACTGAAGAGAATAATTATACGGGGGTAAGTGAGTTGAGGGTATAAGACCCTTAGAACTTAACTATGTAGTTTATTTTTATTGACTTGAAATTTTCAAGTTTACTTTACACTGATATTGTATGAGGTCGTGGTACGAGCCCGGTTTACATTTGCAAGAGTTCAAAAAACTTGATCCTTTTTGATCGGCAACGAACAGTTAAATATTCTGTATGACAAACAGTTCTTTTACTTTATAAAAATGCACATTAACAAATTGTAAGAATCATTCAATTATGACCCTTATTCCAATAAAGTTAAGCTACTAATACCATCGCAATTTCTTGTAATTGTTTCTTGGTTGATAAAATTTTACAAAAATAAAACTGCGTGCTGGATAATACTTTTCATTTCATTATAAACCCTATCGCCTTGCTAATAAGATGCAGGATAATTTTAAGCAGTTTATTTTAAAGTTGTTAATAACAGCTGATCGGAAGGGGAGGTAGGTTTTTTCTCTCGTCACAGGTTGAAGGGTCGAACGTCGTAACGGAAAAACTTACGCCACCTGTCTTTAAGGGTCAGTGAGAGTGATGACCTCTTATGTCGCAACGACTTAGGATATAGACCTGACCTCAAATGAACTCCTCAACACTACAACAACACACAACACAACCTCAACCTATACAAAACTACCATTAACTTTTCAAACATTAAAATCAGATATGGCAACTCTTCGGGGAAGGCAGCGTACGCAGTGCAGTGCACTTGGTGTAAGTTATAATTGTCATAGGGTAATTTGCCTGATTGTCAGGAGGGTTATGTCTTTTGCTATGTGTATGTATGTATTGTGCTATGTAGCCTTAACTGCTTGATCGATATTGAAGTGCCAGTCAGAAGCAGATTTTTTTTTTAATTTTAATTATTGCTCCTTTTATAGCGTAAGGGCAACGTGATCTGATATGATCACCTATGTCCGTGAACACAAGATATGTGTCTTCTTGAAGGATCCTAAGTTATATTGGTTTGGAAATACTGAGACCAATCATTACATGAAAACTTTATTCGAGGTAGAACGTTGCTTGATAGTCTATGGTAAGTAAGTCTATGGTTGTGGAATACCAACCATCAATATTTAGTTAGAACTATGTGTATGCTTAGGTTATATACCTATGTTAGGTGACCTAATATGTGAACACGTAAAATATTGGATAGTTCAATCACAAAATCTTCCAATGATCGGTTATAAACCTATAGGTGTGAAGGGTTAACAAACTCAAACCGACCTGTGTTGACATTTCACTTGCCAGTGCAAAAAAATCACGAGACGAACCACGTGGGGGCGCCAGGTGTGCGCGGGGTTGCCATTAATGATATAAACAAGTGGTCTCTTGCAGTTATTTTTTATTTCGCTAATCGATTTTCGCGCCCTTTCGCGGTGCTGTTATCAGTATTATTTAAATGTCGATATGATTAGGATAAATGAAGCATTAATTATAGTTTTTATAACTACGTAGTCGTTTAGTCAGGCGAGGATGTTAGTCCGAGGAAAGATTAACGAAAACCATTGTAATTGTAACATAATTCTGAATATTATTTATAAACGCTGATAATGCATCTACATTTAGGTTAAGATGTTCGAAAAAGACAATATAATGATTTCATTTTTCATTTCATATCCGATGTTGATACAGAAATTATAATCTTAACGATAAACTTTTGAAACATTTAATAATTACTAATTAAATTAAAAGTAAAAATTATAATTTACCTAGACATCTTTTCACATGACATGAACTTATGTATTATCTATTTTCATAGTTGTTATCGATCGACGTGTGAAATTAAAAAAGTAACTAGTTGTCACTCGATTTTCTAACAAAAAACTAATATATTTTCTTTTTGTCTTTTTATAAATCTTATAAAAAGACAAAAAGAACAGATCGAAGACTTGATTATATGTGAACAAAAGAAGAATAAATATTCCAAACAATTCGATTTGTATTACCGACGATCGTTAGAATCAAAAGTTTACAAATCTATACAAATAAGACATCAATTGACGAAAACTGGAATGACTTCTAAACCGCAACTATCATTGTCTATAATAAAAAAAAGCAAAAAAGCATAGATTATTAAAAAAAACTATCGAACTCTAATAACTACGATTAAAGCAATAATAATTTATCTGCAGCGGAACGTAGGGTTGACGCGGTTCGAAATTTAAATAAATTTAAATTAGGCGGGAACGCGCTAACGTATTTCCTACAACAGGTGGCGTATTTATGTGGGAAATATTAGCGCTTTGCATATCTATCATGTGCCTCTATTTTTAATATTAGTTAAGTACTCGAGATACGATTTTTTTTGTGACTGACCTGTCATTGTTTGCCTGGAACATCTACCGACTCACAGGTCTTGAGGCGCCTCTCGGGTTGTTACTTTATTTATATTACCGGATTGGGAGGCCGCCAAGCTCTTAGGTCGTTTCGGCAGACGCTCCATGGAGTGACTGGGCTCAAGGGCCCCCGAGTGGGACCTTGGCTTGGGCTGGCTTTACGAGTTTAAATAAACCAGAGTACGACTTTTCGTTTCTTAGCGACCGATAACTCGCGTTGATTAGCGGCAACTTACAACTACAAAGTACATACAAATAGAATTTAACAATTTTGCGTCAGGTCACATTACCGCGTTTGTTGTTCACGTAGGACGACGGATCTTTTGTGAAAAAAAAATCAGACTCAAATCAATACAAAGCAATTTATATCCACATAGTTTACGTCCGTTATTCTGTAAGTGGCAACCCTACACGTAAAGGCGGTGCGACAAACGGCGCATGCGCAGGATTCCGTTACGTCAGGTGCCGCCCTGCCCGCAGGTGGGACTAACGACCTTACCAGGAGGGTAGTCGATCCTTTTAACAGTCAACCTGTTCGTTGATAAGGAAGAAATCGAAGTTTGAATATGTATTGCTTAGGACATGAGCGGAAGTCACAAACATTTCTGTTTTATGGGTCACCTGATAGATGATGACCATTCAATATCAGCGACATTTCTTTTTTATTTCTCGAGTGGACTTGCAGATAGGTTTCCAGCCTTTGGGTAAGAAATCGGAAGGTCTCGCTTCCTATAATAAAAAGGGGAGAAAAGGATGATATGTAGATGAGAACTGCAGAAAATCTCTCATCCAGCAAAACGAAGAAGTAAAAAATACTCTCAAAGAATACTGTGCGACCGCGACACTCAAATAAAATCGATGGTCCCTATATCATGGTGACGTCAGAAAAACTTGTACAGAACCATTAAAAATCGCGAAGATTTTATTAAAGAAACCCATAATAAAATCCTATAGTTCGTGCGCTAACAATATTGCTAAGTAATTATTCCATCAATTGCCGGTTTTTTTTTCTCCATTGTATTACAATCAGGCAATTAAAGACGGAGGTGAATGAACTCCACCTGCCGACTGATAAGCTGTCTACAATGCAGGCAGTCTAGGCGTAGGATTTAGGCATTGAATAACAAGATTTAACCTTCAAATTAAATTCTTACAAGGGGGCTAGGAATTACAACAAAATAATAACAGTATCGTTTAACTCAATAAGAACAGATAGAGATAGAAAGAGCGTAAATCGTTCTTCGTCGAGTTTATGGTCAAAGCGCGTATAGTCTAAGAGCTTACAGTCAAAAACAATAACTACAGCGGCGGTGGTGTGCGCGGGAGGAGTTGCGCAATTTTTCCTTTACTGATTAGAGATTGACAGAGACAACAAAGTCTAGAAGGTTCTCTTCAAACTTATAATTCAGAATTAACATGTCATCCAACAACTAGTGATAGGCATTGTACTACTGAGGGATTTGCAACGTATAGGAAGTACGTTTAACTCCGTACATACAATTTAACTCCCTCAGTAGTGCTGCCGTGAGCATGCAGAACCGCGCGCTTCATGTAGGGTCTATGATATTTGAGGTGAGATTTATATTCCCCAAGAGATAAACCTGACTTCGTGACTGGCGCAGACAAGCGAAGGCTAAAGATAATTTCTTAATGTAATACTTAGCCGGAATGCCCGATCACAAATGTCGCTCTAACTGTGAAACTTCATACTAAATGCTCGGCGGAATCCCTCGCGGTATTAACCTCTACCAGTAAGGTAGAGGCGTATGGTATAGTGTTGGCAGTAGAGCTTTAAGACTTATACACGCTGTTGCCTATTATTTCTCCCTTCGCGATATTCCAGAAAGACCGGGAGTGGTATCTCATTCGTGAAGTATACACACCAGTTAAGGCTTTATTTTTACTGGCAACAAAAGAACAGTACGCAATACTATCGAATTCATAGTAAGTTTCTTTATAAACTAAAAAGTAATATTATTTAAAAAAAAAAACAATAAAAACCCTACCGACTGTATGACCCTATGATAAACCGTGTTAGAACATGTACCTAATGAGACTCACACTTCAGTGGTAGAGCCAGCAACATCTGTTGCACGAATGTGCCGGCTCGACCGGTGAAATACCACGACCTCACAGAAGACAGGCGTGAAGTAGAAGTACTCTGCGTTTCATCTGATGAGTAAGGTGATGAGTGAGGGGAAGAGGATTTGACGGTTGAGGAGGGGAGATGTCTATTGGTCGCAGTACTTATTATCAGGTGCCACTTGCTCGGTTACAACTTCATTCTATTAAAAAAAAACTTCAAAATTGGTTAAACCGTTTAGGCTTAATAAGGTCGTAATGGAAAGACACACATACCTGCCCGCGAAAAATATTACACTGCTGTCAGTCGTGTTAAAAAATAAGTGAATTTATTGTTAAGTGATTTGCATATTTTGTTTTCAAGTTCGTACACAGTCTATTAGATAACTGGCGCGTTCATTAAATTCGAAATAAAAGACTCAATTGGCGTTTTGAATAATAACGAAATTTATTTCATTCATTTACAAATTTATCAAATTAGAGACCGATTAGAGTCTTACGACACGCTCCGGCACGAACTTTCATCCCATCTATCTCCTTTATTGATAAGAAAAACTATTGTAGCTCTGCTCCGTGTGCTGGCTATGAACTTGATATTGAATCGTTATCAGTGACACTAGGTGCGGGCTGACGTGACCCACAAAGTGAGCGCTAGTTCACACGCCGGCTCCCACGGCACATTGCCGAGGTCGGAGAGCGCATACTATGCTGTAATGTTATGTCATTGTGATGTCGAAAGGAAAAATAACTATCTTTACTTTCGTTTCAGTAGATAATGGTTGATAGAAAATGTTAAGTATGCTCTCAGCTCGGATTTGAGCCAATGAGGAGTTAAGTTTTTGGTAGAAAAACAGTTCTGGATTCATGGGATATCGTTGAAGGTGATGAAAAGGATAATATTCCAGGATTGCTAGTACTATATATAATAACTGTGGGTTTCCACTGGCGTGAAATCGTAAAATGTCACGGTACGTGTTTTCTCTCTATCTTTCTCTTCGAAAAAACTGAGATGGCAATATATTATGTGAATGTTTTCAGCAGTATAAACCTGCTTTAGGTGTTACACTGCTAAAAAGATATATAAGATTGGTATAACAGTTGCATTATTTAATAAGTTAAACCACTTGTAGTCCAAATCATGCGTTATGTTTTTATGTAATTTGTACATGTCTTTTATAAGCGTAATATTAGAGCAATTATTGTAAATTTTACATTATGTATTTAAATATGTATGCTATTGGCTCGTTTTAAATAAATAAAAGTATGTTTAGTATGAAATAAACCTCTACTTTAAAACAACTTTGTAAAGATGGACTTCGAAACGATTTTAGAAGCTACCTTCATATCTACTGAGCCACCTCGACTTCGCACTGGTAGTTTACCAGACAAACTGTCATCCCCTACTTTAGACCTTAAGTGGATTGACAAAAATCCATTTTAGTACTCGCCGACCAAATAACAGAAATCTGTCTGTCTGTTTATCTGTTTGTAAGACAGTCGAACATGTTAAAGATTTTAACTATGGGAATCGAATCCTACAATTTAGAATATATCCAAATTCCTGGGCCACTGAGCCATGCGAACCTGACGGTAATTAACAGATTACGTAAAACAATTACTAGACCGCTTAACGACTAGCCAAACATATGCGTGCTTGAAAATTTTCCCACTTAAAATCACTTTAGTATGCGCATTTAGTTAAACCACCCTCCATTATGTTATCAATTGTTAGCATCACGCGATCATTGCGCGTAGGGGGTGAGCACAACCGTCGGAATGCAAGGTTCACTAGTAATTTACACGTCAATTTATTGGGGGGTTGAAATTACCAATTATAGTTTTATATGCGTTTTCCGTTACTATTTTAAGTTAGTAGTTAGACTTTAGCACTTTCAAGGTCAATTGCTTTCCGTTGGTGATGTCTTTAAATGTGTAAAAATAGTCTTAGCCCGAGATAAGTAGTTGCTAAGTATGAGCCAAAAGTATTACTTCCGAAAGTACTTCTAAAATGAAAAATAGCACGAACTAAGCCAAAGTTCTACATTTTTATGGAGATTAGTTTACGTTTCTAATTAAGTAAATTGTATTGTTGCATAAATTAAGTGAAGTCGTCTAATTTTCTTGTTGAATTAAATTTAAAAAACGCCACATAATTAATTACCCCATTAAAACCTAAATTTGAACGCATTCAATTCACTCTGACAGCTGTCAACAAGACATTGTCAAGCCGAGATGTCAAAGTCTAACTTAGCAAGTGCTAAGTCCTCGATAATCAATACGAATACTAAGCCATAGCTTGTCTTTCTTAAAAGTAAATGATAAAGTACTGTCTATTTATGTAAAAGTCATGCTTTGTCACTAAGCACTTGCTTTGGCTAAGCTTGGTAACATATCTCGAACTTGACTATCTTAACTTACATCGCAAGTCGATCTGGTACCGGTAGAGAGGAAATATGCGAGATTTGTTAAAAAATTACAAACGTCCGTCAACTTTTAGCTGTTAATGTACCTTCCATCAGCTACTACTTTACACTGCTCTGACCTTAAGACACTTCAGGATCTTCTTCATATTAAAAAGCGGTGGTAATGACGCCAGGTATGTTGTTTTGAAAAATTGTACCTATTTATATATCAGAATATAATTAAACAAGAGTAAGGTACAGGAAATATTCTCTATAGTTAAATTCCTACAAATTACTCTTGACTTTATTTGACCTGCGCTTACGCATGGGGCAGCCGAAGTCAAATCTACCGTAAAATTGCTATTGTTTACGAAAAAAAAAGCTCATTTTTCCTTTCCATCGACTCTCTGTCACGCACCGATAATCGAAGGGAGGGTTATAGCGAAACTCGGTCATTTTAAATTGATACGTCGTAGTCAAAATTTATACCAAACCTACCATTTATTACCAACGTAATTAAAGGCATTAAATAAAGAAATAAATATTCGCTCGCACCGTAATCCAGAGGGATAGGCAGAGATCATGGATTTCCATTTGGCACGATCCTTGCATACCTCTCTCGCTTCTTCTACATACATCTACGCATACAAGCTCGTCGGTTACGGGTACTCCTTATATCGCCCTTCTTTAGTATGTCACTAATCTGATCGATATAAGTTCTCCTAGGACGTCCCAGCATTAATGAAGTATCCATGTTAGGTAATTTAACCTATATGTAAAAGACAGTCTGATCAGAAAAACGCCACCTCGCATAATGTATACACTTCTATATCACAAGAAACATTACAATTATTATTTAAAGAAGTTTCTAC
>JWHW01020045.1:104795-131584 GCA_000931545.1 Papilio glaucus | reverse complement strand
TATATAAGACTATAATTCTATGTTAGTTATAATTAATTGTAAGTGTGAAATATATATGATGTGGATGTACTAAAATAAATAAATAAAAAAGTACATTTTAATTTTACACACCACGCTAGCGAATGTAGCTTCGTGGCTCCGTCCGATCCGTATTTTTCCCATTTCTCCTAGTAATATTACATTTTATAGGAATGTACCCATATAACATGAAGTCACGTAGGTGGGGAGGTCTTCAAATCCAAGCTTGGTCACAGTTGGGCTTACGTTTTCGTCATATAGTCAATATCCTCAAGGGATCTCGGCCTTATTTGAGCTTTATTTCAAATATGGCGTGCAGCGTTTAGCGTTTTATAAATCCACGCAGAAACAAATATGGGCCAAATGATCTTATTTTTACTTTTTGTTTGCATAAAATAATTTCTAAACATATAAATTATTGCGTAAAGGGGAAGGTGTGGTCTCGAGGTGTATGCACTTTGATTTCTTTTGAAAATTCAAAGTAAACATAAATAAAGGTAATCAATTTTTCAACAAAATTCACATAATTAAACTTGTATATATGGAGGTAAGCAGTATGATGTCAAGAGATGTGAAGATATCCATCAGCGGATATGTGAATGACGCGTGGGAAATTCTCTATACATGGTCTAAAAACTTAACGATATGTCCGCAGATAGTATTTGTTTTATATGATAATGTATGTACAATTAGGGTTAGAATAGATAGTGGATCAATTTACTGACCGTGTCATTTATAATATATTTATTTTCTATTTACCTCCATTGAAATGGTATTTAACGTCTATTTTGTCTATTAAAATGTGATATCTTCTATATCCTCTAGTTTCACATGTGTAGCACGACTTGTCTGTAAAAAGAAAAACACGCGTGACGTGTGACCACAGCCTCGGTGATAAAAGACGTTAAAGTATTGTGACAATAAACTACACCGCCATCTGTTAGAAATTTACAGAAATTATAAATGACAATTAATTTTAATGCATATTGAGGTTGTTAATCAAAATCTCTCAAGTTATGCTAAATTATACAAGATATATAAACATTGTGAAATAAAAATATTGCGAGCAGAAAGTATACACGAGTATACAAGTATACACAAAAATTATACGAGTGAAGAAGCGAAAACACGAAACAGGTGGGAAGTCGCGACAATACTTCAAAAATCTATAAATAATCAACAAAAACAAACCCTTGCACGTAAACAATAAATTTCAAAATTGAATAGAAGAAATAAATGAAAAAAAGGTTGGCCGAAACTGTCAAATCTAACGCAGTTAAAAAAATAGATGAATCTTTTGCTAGTTTGCTTTCCTCGAAAAATATAACTAACTAACTAGAGTGGCGTGGTGACCCAAAGTGGGCCTCGGCCTCCGAGAAGAAGAGTCTCCACTCTTTCCGATCCCGCGCCAAAAATAAAAAAGGTAAAAAATTAAAGGTAATCCTATAAACCTGTTCACGCAGTAATTAAATTGTTTAACTAAATGCGATATCTTGCGATAAATCTTCTGCTAACAATCTCATGTGTCCACAAGCTATTGTATTGTCAAAGAGTTCCCACAGCCTTGCCGCGCGGGCTACGTGTTGTTCCGATGGACATTGACTGCACGCGGGTCATGTGCTGGTGGTATTTAAACTTTTGGTAATAAATCTATGTTTAATTTAATTAAAGTGTTTTATAGAAGAAGATGGGAAACGAGCAAGCAACCTTAAATCAAGTGACCACCACCCATAAGCATCTGCAACAAGCTCACGAGATGCTACGATACATTGCCTATCTTTAATGGAAAGAGGAGGAGATAGACAACAAAAGAATATAATCTGTTTACTTTCCTATCTGTCCCCTCCAAATTCATCCTCCTCCCCTTTTCAAGCATTTTATATTGGAAAAAAAGGATGAGATGGGGAAAAAGACTTTAATTGAGCTTCCGACACCTCACTCATCAGTTGAATCTTAGGTTACTTCTACTTCACGCCTTTGTTCTGTGAGGTCGTGGTATTTCACCGGTTGAGCCGGTCCATCGTGCAACAGATGTTGTTGCGGACTCTACCGCTGTTAATCTAGTCTTCCAATGTTCCTTAATGAGTTGACCGTGAAGGCAATAGAATTGCCAAGGAATAGCCACAATGTCGAATAACTCGCGTATAATTTTGAACCGTCCTATGAATAGCTAGCAAGCTTTGAAGTAACATTGAACTAAAGATTCAGATTTTAGTAAATAGTTAATACCAAAAGTTTCACACTGAAATCTATAAAATAGACTAGGGTAGGTTAAAACGGTTGGTAATATTACGAAAAATAAATTTATGACTTTAACAGAGTTGACACACGCTATTTGAAATCTAAAACTTATATATCTAATTCGTGTGTCGTCTAAGTGGCGGTAAGCTGTGTTTTGTAAATACGTTAAATACTGTATGGAAGGCATTATATTAGAATTTGAGAACAAAGAGCGTCCTGTGGGAATAACGCAGGCGATGAGCTCTGTTCCCAACTATAACATCGAGCTACGAATGATAAAGCCCAAATGTTGTAGAAAAATACACGAACCTTTTAAGGTAGTAGTTAAATTATAAATGTAAATAGTCAAGAGTGTTTTAAGGCTAATAAAGCTGTTAATTATGAACCTTTGTTGTTAGAATTACGTTAAGATTAGATCCTTTCTATTTGTATAAATTAACATAAACGAGGAATGAAAGAAAAGTACAAAGATTATATAAAATACAATGTTTAGTCAATAATAATTACATTGATCAGTGAGAAAAGGTTTTCTTTGTTTATGTAAATGCGCACTCCATTATTTTACTAGCTCCGTGGCACGCATACAAACAATGGTAACTTGCCACGACGCCGGACTTTGTTAAAATAAATACTGCAGAGCGTTTTATTTGCAAAACGGAAGCACGCCTTGATTTATCTGCAAGCTTTCTGTATAATTTTGTTTTACATAGTTTCATTTTAAATAAAGCTAATGATACTGTGGTTCTAACTTGTAATTGCAGAGTTGGTTGCAGTTTCTTCTGCAGGAATAGACCGAAGGTATATCAGGACCACATAAATACCCTCGAGTAGTAATTCAACATTTGGTTCTGATAATAAAAATTTCATTTTGTTTAACAATGAATTTTATAGTGTATGAAAGGTAATTTGGCGATCAGGAATACAGCCCGGATAGCTCAGTCGGTAGAGCATTGGACTTTTAATCCAAGGGTCCAGGGTTCAAGTCCCTGTTCGGGCGAGATTAATTTTGTATATAAACAGAATTTTATTCTACGTATACAAATGAATAAATGGAGCAAATATGAAAATACCAGAAAAGTCGACTTTAAATTTTTTTGATAACAGAAAAAAAATGTAACATTTTTTTGATACGCTTTTATTAGCTTGGAATCTTTGAACGTGATTTAAAACTCCTTCAACTTCGGATTAATTTGAAATTCACACACAAAACACTTGTCAAGGACCTAATGCAATAATTTAAATAGTTTGTCTCATTAACCTCACCAGGATTTTCAGGAATGCGATTTTTAGAGAATAACGCCATCTATGTGCAAGCTTAAATAACAATGGAAACTATATGTAATAGATATTGCGTGTTTTTTAGTTTACCTATTACTTCATTTATGAAGAATATTCCTATAATCCTTTTTTTACAAAATAAGAAAGAATATATAAAATTTAATAACAAAATATAATAATAAATAAATTATACGTTAATTTTAATACTCATAAAAAAACAGATTAAAAGGAAAAATTAAAAACTTTGCCTTCAACAAATTAAATAAGAAATCAGAGAAATATGTCAGTATTAATATAAACATATTTTATTCCAGGTAACAAAATGGTGAAACTACGATTGAAAATGAGAAAGAAATCACGGTGACGTGAAACCAAAAAAAAAACAACATTTCATTACGATGTGACAGTCAAGTGTAGCAAATAGGACATTCCGTAAAACGACCAATAGTTCCTCAAAACAAGAATACTCCAAAATAATTCTCTTAAACAAGTGCCACGATTAGTGCAATAAAATAGCCTGAACAAGCCAGTACTACAGTTTTTTTTTAAGTGAGAGATAAAATCGCAAAAATTGATTCGTACAAGAGTGATACGGTAGGGGGGTACGCGATGGACATCCATACGCCGACCCTAGTCGTCCACGGGTATGAACCTCACGCCCCGCTGCTCGAGGTCGAGGGACTGGACCCCCACAGCCCTCAGCAGAAGGTGCTCATACACGCACCGACCATGCAGAGCCAGGAGATGATGAGCAACGATCATCGGAATGGAGGTGCGTATTTTATTATTCAATTATATTACCTCTGCCAAAACTAACTTTGAGGTCGTCTATTCGTATATTATGAAAGACGCACACCATCAAGCGGTTCCGGTGATATTAATTGACCATCATCATGATGGTGAAGCTGGTGATGATATCGATCCACTACTGGACATAGGCATTCCACAGTTTGCAATCCTCTGCGCACCGCATGCAGCGACTTCCTGTCGTCTTCACGAGGTCATCGGTCCATCTATGAATTGTCAGAAGAAAAATAGAGTCGCAAATACCTTTGAATAACCTTTTTCTAACATCATAGTTGCTTATTTGATGATTAATTTTATTGTGTTTATGAAGCGAAATATACAACCATTTGTTTTAAGAGGCAAGTGGCTAACCTTATGTGTAAAAAGGATGAGTTAGATAAGGAAAAACTTAAAGGTTGAAATAGAAAGGGAGAAAGGATGTGATAGAAAGATGAAATGCATTAGTTGAGTATATACAGGTTGTCCGGAAATTCTAGCGGTCTAACAAGTTGAGTTCAATTATCATAATTATTTTCGGGTAAAGAACCCGTTATCTTCTTTTGTAGATGTTTTTCGGGACAACCTGTATGTACAGAATGCTTAGAAATTGTAATTTAAAACAACAAGATACGGGTGTCCAGAAATAACATTTGTTAAGTGATGTTGTTGTGTCGAGAGCAGATGTCTGATCTGACGCAGAGTATGATTTCGCAGACGAGCAGTACCACGCGCACAGCAGCGGCCAGGGCGGCGATGGTGAGTACAGTCATTAACAAAAGTATTAATAACTCTAAGTCATATCCTTAATCATCTGTCAATGTAAATTGTACCTAAACAATACACTTTGAAACACGTTTGAGAAACTATTGAAGATGTCTGTTGAGTGTTTCCACTACGAGTAACTAGTTCAAACTAGATTTAGTACTACTTAAATCCTGGATATAAGCTATTCTGTACGGTATAAGGTTTAAATGGGGCTGGTCGGGTTCTAATTCATCTATATCCACAGGTAATTAAAAGAGCCCCACAATATATGTTTAAAATTACAAAACTACCACTCACCCTGAGCGTTATGTCTACGCACTCTTGAACTCTACATCGGCTACTCGAAACCAGAGTAAAGGTTAGGTCGAAAGGTACGAAAAGAGCGAAAAAAGGTAAAAAGATCAGTACACCATACCCCTTATATAATGGTGGAAGATAAACACAAATAAAAAATAATAGAAGGTATGCTAAACCCTACAATGTCTATGGTGTAACTGTCTTTTTGACGTGTGGCTGTGTGGCCAGTACTAAATATTAGTATAAAAAGTGAACAAAAATACATAACAGTATATAATCGCAGTACATATACTATTAGTATAAGAGTACTTAGTATTGAGGCTATTGATAAATAGAAATATTTTATGCGTATACGAAGTCTTACTTCACGTTTCGATGTGAACGTGAAGGCTTCGTTGTGCAGTATCATAGCAGAGAAATAAGTTGCACGCTACCATTTTGAATGAATCAGAAATGTTACCGTCTTATCTATGGCCGTAGTTATAGGTTTTGGTAAAGGTGCGGTCTAACTTCTAGCGGGCAAAAGGTCGTATTTTCCAAATATTATTACAATTTGTCGTTAAACCAATTTTATACTTTATGAATGGTTAGAAAAGCGCCAATAGCTTAATGGTTAAGGGTGTGGATTGCGAACATGCACAACATGGTCGTGGATTCGAATATGTCATTACAATATTGTCGTGAACCTTTTCAAACCAAATTTAAGCTTACTTGGGAATGGTAGAAAGGAAATATTAGTAAATTATTTCGGTGATCTACTAATATTTCATATACATGCTGAAGGAGGGTTGGCCTCAGACAAGTGGTAGGTCGTAAAAAAAACTATAGCCACAAACGATTACAGTATAGACTACGGTCGTTCTGTGCCGACCTCACATAAAAAGGGGAAAAGGGCAGGGAGAAGTAGATAAATAGTTAGAAAAAAAATGAACATTAGTAATAATTGTATTAAAAAAAAATCGCGTTTTATTATTTATGATATTATGTGTGTTCGTGTTTTCTGGTTGTAACAATTTTTTGGAACAAAACTATGATGAATATACATGGAACCAATGTGTATTTGCATAATAATAAGAAATCATAATCCTTATTTTACTTAAATATATCGTGCTTAAAACTGTTCTCCGACGATTAGCTCATAAAAGCCCGTGTTTTTTGTTCTCTTTGGCTTTACAGTTGCTCTATTTTACCAGGCTGACAGTAGGGTAATGTTTTTCGCGGGTATGTATATATGTTCTATTATGACGTCATTTAGCTTGTCAGATTTTGAAGAGTCATGTGTCATTCGATTTATATTCTCCCCCAAAAATTTCAGAGTCAGTGCGTTTTTTTTAAAATTAATTATACCTATTATTCCTATAAAACCAATTGTTAAAAATATTTTTCTATGATCTTGTCTTTTTTTTGGCTTTAAACGTAGGTGCCATCTTTCTATTAAAACATATGAAATGAAACCGCTGTAAGTGTGACCGCGCCCCACTCATAACAAAACTAGTCGAGTCGCAGGCGGCGGCAACTAATTTCACACCGATTTAGGCAAGTGTACTCGCACAAAAAACGCTCCATTCACTCGGCCGCCTACACGACCGACTACTCGACCGGCCACTCGACCGGCCGGTGGCCAAAACGTGGTTCCCTCGGCGCTCAATGGAAGTGATGCGATCTCGTGGCTCATATTTGATTCTTTAACGCGGTAGCGTTAAAGAATCAAATATGGGAATCGATCGTTAACCATTATCTAGTCTTGACAATTAAACTGGACAAGTCTATGTATATATATAATTTAGTATTTAAAACTTTTATGCAATTTAAGTATCTATATAAATAAAAATCAACGTTTATAATGTTTCTTTTGTCGTGTATGCGTTCCTAAACTATTGATCAGATTGTAATGAAACTTTGGTGGGATGAAACTCTGGCAGGTTTATTTCCCAATAAATCTATATAAATAATTAAAAATATTTATCAAACTTTTTGCTCAATGCTTTGCAGTTGCCATAAAGTTTGAGCAAAAAGTTGTCTCGTTTGTCCCCTTATGATATAAGAAAGTAAAATTGTTTTCAGACAAATCGGCTGCCCAATTTCAAAACATAGCAAGGGACATTTTTTTTAAAAAACGTGTTTTTGCTAATTTTACCTTGAATAGTCATTGCGCCGGTCTTCCAACTGTCAAAAGTAAATAAAACACACAGAAAACAAAATAAAGTTAGCAATCAACCTAGCAAGTCCACCATAAAAATGAAAAGTGACCAACCTATTTTTAGCTCTCCTGTAATATTTATTTTTTGTCCCTTACTAGGTTTTAAAATTGGGCAGCTGAAATGTCTGCTATACATACACACACTTAAACACAATATTATTTGCTCGCTTTAGTCATGGATATCTCCTAAAATGTAAAATAAACAAATAAACTCTAAGCTAAAACAAGAAAAATAAGAATATTAAAAACAAAACAGAACAGTTGATTTCACTTTTATGTTGCGGTTGATGTTTAGATTAGGGTTATATCTAAATCAACCATATTTCTTACCAGTTTTCTGTGTTTCCGCCCAAATCATGTGGGTACCTTCAAGAGGAGAGTGAATAGGCAAAACTAGTGTGTACCATTTTTCGACCACATCATGTGGTGGTCCAGTCTCTGTGAAGTTTAACTTCTTTTGGAAAGGTGTAAGTAAGTAATTTTTTCGTATTGAATTAAACAATTTGTATCAATTTAACTCTCCCTCTATTTTTCGTGCTTCATTCTTAAATCAATAAAAGATCGAACAATCGTTCTGTCTCTCTCTTTCTGCACCACCTCCATATTTCATCTCATTCTTTTCAAAACTTACTAGAGTACAAAGTTTCACTTCTACCGCATGTGAAGAAGAAATGAACCTTTTTCCCTCTTACTCTGGCAAACTGGCAAAGTGGCAAACTTTAATTCTTCCATTTTATTACGTCGCAAATATTTAATACATTGCCAATCAATAGTCGTGATCTTGAATATCAAAAACCTTCCCGAAAATCCCTAATAATATTATAAATGCGAAAGTAACTCTGTCTGTTTGTTACGCTTTCACGCCTAAACTACTAAACCGATTTAAACGAAATTTTGTACAGACATAGATTAAAGCCTGGGGAAGGACATAGGCTACTTTTTAATGCGAGAAAAGGGTTGGCCAAAAAAGGCTGCCCAATGTCAGTACTCAATGGACGGAGTCGCGGGCACAGCTAGTTTCAAATAAAAACCAACCATTGAAGAAATGCAGTAACTTTCGACAACGGGTCTGTACATCGTGAAGGTATGTACCGGTGTGATAAGAACGGCGGCGGCTACAGTAGTCCACCTTTCGTACCGTCGGCTCACGTCCGGCTTTTTTGCCGTGATACGGGTTTCGCTTTCGTCGCGCGTGATCGGAAGTCGATCCGTCGCTGTTCGAATCTGTTTCTCTCACCGAATCCGTGTGCTATTTAAGATTATATGAAAAGGTGTTGGAGTCTTAGGACTATCAACTTTTAAGTACGCATGTAACGTATAAATATCAAATTAGCATTATAAGGGAATAGTATGACTTAAAAGTGGATGTTGTGACTAGAATTGAGAAAGGTATGCTTCGGTGGTTCGGGCATGTTGAAAGGATGAATGAAGAGAGAGTAACGAAACGAATTTATGTTACAAAAGTGAGTGGCAGTGGTTGGGGGACGCCCTAGGAGGATTTATATCGATCAGATTAGTGGCTTACTAAAAAGGGTGATATAAGAAGTACCCGTAACCGACGAGCATGTATGCGTAGATATATGAATGTAGAAGAAGCGAGAGAGGTGTGCCGGGATCACGCTAAATGGAAATCCATGATCTCTGCCTATCCCTCTGGGCTTCTGGCGTGAGCGCATATTTTTTTAATATGAAAAAAGAAACAGGGTATATTAACACACAGCCCAAATTACTCGGCCTAGCCACTTGAGCACTAAGAAAGTATTTTTCTAAAGCCATCAACTAAAGGTCGTCGTACTTTAGTACGGGATGAAAATTTGTACGGAGAAATAATTTAATGCAATGTAAGTTGACCTCAAGCCTGTATGACCAATCATATTAAATAAGGTTCAGCTTAGGCTGGAACTATGTCCAACGATCCTTGACCTTTGATAGTTGACGATAATAGTTGAATATCGGATTTCAACCCACGGCCTCGTGTGAAGCAGTCAGTACCTTACTGCGAAACTGTTATTGGTGCTTAGTTGCTTATAAATGTCAGCATAAGGTAAGCATTCTGTATATTAAGGTAACTACTGCTTTTTGTCGTTACTAACTACTACTTTTTGTCATTATATTCCGCGTATAGTAACTACGAAATTTAGGTTGCATCTGTCAAAGTTTTTATTGCTAAAACTTAATATTACCATAGCAACCACTAAAGTAAATTTACTTTATCCGCTCGGTTTTATCATTTTCTATATTGTATTCCCTCGGGAACAGTTTATTTTCGGGATAAAATGTACCCAATGTATTTTTTTGTACCCTTGACAATGTTAGCAAATGTAACTACAGCCCGTGACCACAGCGCATGCAACTGTGCCGAAATATCGGGAGCTCAAAAAAGGCTAATCGTGGTAAGACCAATCCGGTTATAACCCTAAAGTAACGGCCCGAGCCGAGGCTCCTGAGGGAGCCCTCGAGCTTAGTTACTGCAAGGAGGATTAGGCTCAGCACCCTCTGCACTCTGCCTCCTCAAACCCGGTGAATCTGTAAAAGCCTCCTCTAAGCTAACAGTGAGAAGTAAGTCACAAAAAAAAACGTGGTAAGAATCCCGGCTCTTACATTGTATAAAAACCATGAAAGTTTAAGGCTGTCTATGGTAAATTTTCATGATGATGGGAGTTAAAAACTCATTATTCCATTTATCGAGTTTGTGATTGTTTTGATTTGTCAAAACAGATATTTCATTTTCAACAAGTTATAAGGATTAATTTAAAGTAAAAGGGCTTTATTTAACGTTACGTTGCCTTAGAACTTTAAAAGAGGTTAAGTTTCAAGTCGACTAGACGCGTCTTTCTTATAATCCTTCCCATTCATTCATTACATTCATTCAACTCGATTCATTGATACAGGCTCATTGAGTGATACCACGGGTTGCGCCCGCGCAGGTAATCCACACCGCGGCGACCGCAGCCACTTCCCTGGGACCCTGCGCCCCTCGCACTACACACGGGACTATTTTGTATCTTATTACCTCACGGCAACTCGTAAGATCTGTGACGTCACGTGTAGGGAAGCTTGTGGCACGTGAAGTAGCCATGTAGTGACTTATTGCTTTGTCTAGTGATTGCTTACAGCCGTTGTAAACAGAAACTTTGCAAGATTCTTACAATTAACGTCTATTTTACACACGGTAAACATTTATGAGAACCTAATCTTTCTATAACTAAAGTTGTTAAATCTCTAGGTTTCTGTAATTTCACATTCTCCGACTGGGTTTTTAATATTATAACTAACTTACTAGAGTAGCGCAGTGATTCAAAGTAGGTCTTGACCTCCGACAATAAGAATCTGCACTCTCCTCTCCGGCCATCTCCTGCCAGTCTTGCACTCAAGTCCTTCTCAGCTTCCTAGCGACTTTGGACGCCCATTTGGGCGTCATCTTCTCGAGCCAACGCAGTATTTGGTTTTATCTATACAATAATGTTTAGCTCGGCCACCAGCTCCTTAGTTTATACATTGTTTCTAATTCTCCATGTTCCATCCTCTCTCCGCATTGGTCCTAGTACATTCTTCCTTACTTACTTACTTTGACTACCCTCTTAGTATACCTATGAATTTCACATAGATATTTTAAAGACAGATTTTATCAAAACGTGAAGCGAACGGTCTCTTATGTCGAGTCATAAAAATTAGTTCTGCCATCTGACGCTACCTGAAATGACTCGCGAGACTACAGCGACATCTAGTTGCATAAGAAATAAACCCCCAAATATCATAGCACCGTTATTTTAGAGAGAGATAACAATAGACTTGTCCGTTTCGCCTACTGGGTTCACGAACTATGAAAGCTCGTACGTCTTTTAATCAAAATGGAATAGTTAAAGGAAACAAACTCTGTTCGCTCTTTATTAAAGTTGTTGTGGAAGACTTTTGGTAATATGGAGGATATTCATCTTCCATTTTTATATCGTTAGTGGCGACATCTAGCCAGTTCTTCCCTGATGTAGCATTTGATCAATAAAGATTGATTATTGTAATGCGGTATATTGCGAGTATTTATGGGTAGTGGTGGCCAATTTATATCAAGTGAATCGATTATTATATCATAAAAATAAAGTTAACACGACATAATAAATGTAGAAGAAGCGAAAGAGGTGTGCCAGAATCGCACCAAATGGAAATCTGTAATCTCTGCCTACCCCTCTGGGTTACGGGCGTGAGCGTATATTTATTTATTTTTAAAATAATAACTTTTTAACCTTTAAATATGCCAATAGCAAAAAAAAATAATTACTGACGCATTAGTACCAGTGAAAGAGATAGATATATGTTTCTCAGTTTCATTCTGTAAGAACCACCTCAGTACAAATTTGACAGCTCTATCGCCAATGAAACGATATCGAACTCGCGTTTGAATTTGGAACCAATTTTAAATCGTAAACGTTACGACTGGTATAATAAACCTTATTTCGTCGCACGTAGAGTTTAAATTAAATTGTATTAAAGAACGAACTAATCAATGCTTTTAGTCAATTAAAGCAGTATCCTCAAAGTCTCTGCAATTAAAAATAGATTTTAAAATCAAGATATAAGGTTTAAAATCGAACACATTAGTAATTTTATTACTAATGCTTAGAATTCAACTTATTAATTCTTTCAACAAATACAAAGTAAAATAAATCTAAACATAACAACAAAAGGTCTAAATTTAAGTTGGCAAATAATGATTAGAAAATACAAAATAATTACCTAATTAAACAAATATTTACGTGTATACTGTGTTAATATATTTATTAAGAAATCAACAATCATATTATCTATATAATATTTTAAAATAGATTTAACATGTATGAAATTAGGGTGCATATTCCTGTAAAAATTTTAAACCATAGGTTTCCAAATCTTCAATTGAAATATTTAACTATTAATTATTTTTAAACTATTATTCGGTAAATGAATTAAAAGTTGTGTATTATATTAGCTTTTTGAAAAAAAAATAACAATGAAAAACTTTTAAAATACCTACAAAATATTGAAGGTTCAGAAACTATGGTCTTGTGTTGATTATTATGCAACTTGTAACCGTTTAAAACAGCGGTCGGGAGCACCGCAGCCCGCGGATATTCTATTCGCGGCCTGGGTTTTTTTGTAAATTTATTACAAATACATAAAATATTATAGATTCTAAAGAAATGCATTGATTAAAAAGTAAACAATTGATATAACCCATAGAAAAGATATTTATCTTTTCTATGGGTTATATCAATTGTACGTAACATACATTTAATAGTGGTAGAGCTCGCAACAACAACATCTTTTGCACAAGTGTGCCGGCTCGACCAGTGAAATACCACGACCTCACAGAAGGCCTGTCTTCGTCAAATAGAAGTACTTCTACGCACTGTAGCGTTTCGTTTGATGAGTGTCGAAGGCCTAATTTCGGCCCTTTTTCTCTTCCCATACATTCCTAATAAAGATAACATGGGAAGGTGAAGAAGATTGGACGAGGACGAGATGTATGGGGATATGGAATATTCTTTTTCCCGTCTATCCCTTCTCCATCTTTTGTCCATTAAAGGTAGGCAACGCATCTGCGACTCATTTGCTTGTTGCAGATACTATGGGTAGCGATCAGTTCATATCTGAAGACCCTCTTGCTCGTTTACCACCTTGTTCCATAAAAAAACATACATTAAGCTTCTGGAGCTGATAAGGCAAGGCCTTTAGTATATTTTGCCAACTTGTGACCCCTGCAAAGGGTTCCCGAACCCTGATACAAAACATACTGTATATAACAAATGGTGTTTAATAATGTTAATATATTAATTAACGTCAATTAACAAAGCACTAGACGTAATGACGCGTGACGCGCTATCTGTCAGAACCCTATGAAGAGGTAGGTATAGAGATGTCAAAAACTGTCTTAACTCTAGACTTGGGATATTTACGTGTCTCTTCTGTGTGCTAATTTTCGGGTAAAAGACATTGACACCGACATGGAGTTGCAGAGCTTTTTGTGAATGTATCCCAAACGAGCTAGTGAATGATGTCTCACATAAATCCTTAAACTCCGAATGGTGTAGCCAGTCTTTTCAGATATGGAAGATTTAGGTTAGAAAACGGGGAAGATGACCGATTGGCCTTTTTATGTTTTTTATGTTATGAAGTAAAAAAGTATACCTTATTCTATCAGACATTAGTATTTTTGAGACATTTAACAGTGGTAGAACCCTCAACGACATTCGTTGCACGAATGAGTCGGCACAACCGTTGTAATACCTCACAGGGGACAGACGGTAAAAGTATACTTGCTCCGTGAAGTATCCGAGGCCCAATTTTAGTCCTCTTCCCCCTTTAAATCCTATTCCAATAAGGATAGGGTGGTATTAGGGAGGGGATGGATAGGAAAAAAAAATCCTTTATCTCATTCTCTGTCCATTAATGGTAGGCAACGCATTGCAACTTATTAGGCTGTCGTAGATGCCTCGCGTCACCTTGTATGGTGAACCACTTGCTCGTTTAACACCATCTTCCATAAAAAAGAGATCAAGTATGATCGTGCCAGGTGCTTTTAATAAAATACCACGATTAAAACGTAGATACTCTTTTAAATAATAAATTTTGTGGAATTTTAGCCGGTAGAAACCCCTATCCCTCTTGGTTTTTCCTAATGTTTTGGGAGTATACACAAAATGTCAAAAAAAAACCATACGCTATGCTGTTCTATCTAAAGACAGCCGCAAAAACCAAAATAATAGCAAATATCTTGTCATGATTCAGGTCTCTTATCATATGTTAGCAATTCATTATCCTATAAAAATATCATGTAGGGCTACATAAAGCCCGGCAACGTCACTGTACCTCTACTACCATTGTTAACTTCAGTTTTATCAAACATTAAGTTAACAGCAACATAAACGTAAGTCCAACTAAATATTAATGTTATTTTAACCTACTTAACTATATTTTAAAAATGGGGTATTTAAAATCTATTAATTTTTGTGAATTTTAGTAAGGTCCTAACTTTACGAGGTCGCAACATCGTCTCTATTTGTATAACTTGTCTGGCTATTTGTCACATGTCTGTCTGTACGCTATTGATTCATTAGTGTCCTGTAATATAAATGGATATTAATAATAATAAAACAGTACTGTCCTTTCCTACATTAATATCCATTAATGGGTATAAACGAAGATTAACCACATGAATTATGAACGTCGAAAATAAAAGTACATAATGCAAAGCGAACATCACTGCTTACTCCAATTTGAATTATTTCGCTTTTAATTTTATTTAGGAATAAATGTTTTTTTTTTAATCTGTCGAACTTTAAATTAGTTTATTGTTTTCGTTGCGTAATCACCAGCCCGGATAGCTCAGTCGGTAGAGCATTGGACTTTTAATCCAAGGGTCCAGGGTTCAAGTCCCTGTTCGGGCGAGATTAATTTTTTTTTTAGTTTCAACTTTTTAATGATTTCCTGTTTAGTAAAATATTTATTTTAACAGATTTATTAATTTATGAAAAACTTTTTCACCGTCAAGCTTTTAGTTTTTGTTAACTAAAAAACTTGACGTGCGATGACTATTGCATACTCCCTCACTATCTCTCCTTGCTTAGCAAAAGACTAACAACTCATCTTTAACTCATTTGAATGTCTCGGGAATTGAGGCGGTAAATCGAACCGACGAGTATGTATGCGTAGTAGATGTAGAAGAAGCTCGAGAGGTGTACGAGGACCTCGCCAACTGGAAATTTGTAATTTCTGTCTTCACTTCTGGGTTACGGGCATAAGTAAATGTCTATTTATTTGAAAAAAAAAAGAAAATCAAAATAGTCACATTACCCCAACTAATGAATAACTTACTGTACAAAGTTCCATTGTTATAGAAAAAAAGAGTTCAAAATATAAAAATAATTTCAAATAAGCCATAATTAAGTAAATAAGTTAATAGTTATATATATAGTTATATATCATATTACGTATTTCAGCCACAATACATCAAAAAGTGATAAGTTATGAGATATCGAGTGAGAGAGATAGCGAGCGACAAAAATCGGGAGGGGCGGGATCTATCCCGGTCGTTCGGATAGTCGCACTGAATATTTGAAAATATATTAATTTACTTTTTTCTCAATTGATATTTTTTTTTTTAAAATGGCAATTTATTCATCTTTGTATAATGTGATACAAGCTAATAATGAGTTAGTACCTAAGTAATAAATATTTCACAAAAATACTTGACTAACATTCAGTCCGAATTCGTTAAGTTTAGGACCTGTTTTATGTCCCATCTGTACTTGCCTATTACTTTATAGTACAGTAAGCTAGAACGCTGGTTGATATGGCTGCCTGGATGGTTTAAAAGTTATCAAAAGAAAAGACAACATGGCGGCTGTTGAGATAAAACCACCACCTTTACTCGATTTATGTTACTAAAACAGTACAAAAGCAACTTCCCATCAATTGAAATAACTTTGTGTGCTTCTCTCTTAGAATGAAAAATTGTTTTGATGGTCTCGCAAACACTTTTGAGAAGAGACGATTTGACTCTTAAAATATTTTGTCTTTAATTCTACCAGTTTCATATAAATATATCCTAATAACAATATAAAGAAGCAGTTTAAAATTTCGTCACACTTCTTAGTATAGAATAATATTGTATATAAATATTCCCTTTTAAAGTATTATTGGCATTATAGTAGACGATCACATAAATCTCTAAACTAAATAAGTTTTTGTGGAAGACCTACCAAGATGGACCGGTGATCTGGTCGAGTTTGCGGGCGATCTTTGTGGCGATGGTGGAGGCCTACGTCAACGAAAGAAGAACAAGCTTTTGTGTCAAATTGGCTAAATTATTTAATTTATTTTTTAAATTTTATAACCAATGTAGTATAGCGAGCGCTCTTGGACATACAAGAAAACAATATTAGATGTAAGAAATACAGTTCTTCTATTAAGTCTTTTTAAAATAAAACTAGAAAAAGCAAAGTAAACACCATCATGCGAATGATATATAAATAAATGAATCATTCCAAATTTTTAATTAAAAAAAATAAGATTTATTATACCAACCCTCTGGAAGATATCCGAACGCGGCAGTCATAAGCCACGTGCGGCAGAGGGAGCTTTGCCGCCGAGCGCGCGCGAACCGGACCGATATTCCCGCGGATTTCACGCAGTTCGCGCGCGAAACATCGCGAGTTTGTCTGTGGTAATTGAGTGTGTATCAAGAGATGTGACCTTTTAAAGTTTTATTTTTTTAATTTAAAAAATGGTGATTTTGTGAAAGATTTAATACAAACATAGTGAGTGGTAATTAAATAAATTTTGTGATGAATTCTAAATACTTAAGATTGTGAGCGTACAAAATTGAATTAAATTCTTATTTGTCTATAGTATAAATGCACGGTATATCTAACTTTAGTAAAAGGGAACGGATTCATATTATCAGACAGAAATCTGTGTATTTTATAATATTTTCCAGATTATCATCATCTTGAAAGTTATCCAGAAAATCGTAGACGTCACATATAAAAGTTTTCAGTTATCTGTCTTTCTGAGTCCAATGACAATATCCAGTTGTTAAGTTAATAATAAAATATATAAATTAAAAAGAAAAAACACCAACACGACACCAAAACATACCTTTTAAATGTGTCAATCCATTTTAAATATGTCAGCCAGTAACAAAACTTTTTTTGTAATATTTAACAGAAAATCGGCCTCAGAAAAACATCTGTTTTCTTCTTTAAATAACTAACAATTGTCAAACGTTCAGCTGTCAGATAAATACAAAGTAAATAGAAAACATTTGAGACAATCATCAAAAAGTTCTTATTTGACAGGTTTTTTTTAAATACTCAATAAAAACATGTGGCCAGTGATATTTCATAAAATAGTTGTTTCGTTCTGCATCGGCCGTCTGAAGGTGTCCGGTCGTAGTTATTTATTTATAATACTTTGTAAAATAATACGGCATGTAAATCTAATACCGAGCCGTCTAATTTAAAACCTAGTGGTGTCGGATGACCGCAAGATACCGGCCGTGTGAACTTATACGTTCTTATATAACTATATATTTAATATCTATGGACAATGTTTCATAGACTCTTAATTTTATTTTTAATTCTTATTACAATGTCAAGATCAAAGTTACTTTCAAGAATACTCTTTTATAATATTAGTTAAATCTTGTAGAGAATATTATTATAATTTATTAAATGGAAAAATAGTAGGTTCTAGAAGGTGATCAAGACCACTGCTATAGTAATAGTAGTAGGATTTATAGGATCTACTTTAATCAATATTACGCCAAAAATACCATGAATATTAGCCGTATGTTGTAGACTGTGGCCTTCTAAATATGATGGATAGAACAGAAGATAGAATTATAATGTTGCATAGATCGTCTAGCCGAAAAAGTGTACAGGAAATATATAAAAAAATATTTAATTTGCTTTATACCGTCTGATAGTGTCGCATACCATCGATAAATCATCCCTTGCTCTCTACTCAAGAACTAGTACTATAAACTCGTTTGATCGTTCTGGATGTCTATGGGTAATTTAAATAATTATGTCACCTTGCTCGTTTGCCTGCATCTACCACAAGAAAGTTAAAACTTACTTAGATTATAGTAGTTAACGATTAGTTACTTTATCTCACTGGCTTTTCATTACTGAGAACCCATCACAATACTCAAAGTCTGACATAACCTTCACAGTATACCACCAACCGTCATGAGTCAAATACCTGGTATACGGTAAAATAAAAACAAATGAATAAACATGAAATACGCCGAGCGTATCACAAACAAAATTAATAATTTTATAATTAATTCATTTCATTAACTGCTCACTCGTTATTCTTTTAATATTAAAATATTACAGTTAAATCTAACTAAAGCTTGTATAAAATGTAAAATAAAAGGTACTTGTTTGAAACTAATTAACAAAGACAGCTGTTTTTATCTTTCTACAAGAGTCAAACTTACCGTCGTATCAACATTACCACCGGAGGCCTAATTTCAGTCCTCTTCCCCTTCCCACCCTTTCCTCATAAGGATAGGATGGGAACGGGAAGAGGATTGAACGGGGAGGGGGTTAACGGGGAAAAGGAATATCCTTATTCCTGTCTATGCCCTCCTCTGTCCATTAAAGGTAGGCAACGCATCTGCAACACATTTGCTTTGTATAGCGTTCACTAAAAATCTGGTGATCCGCTTGCTCGTTTGCCACCTGCTACCATAAAAAAAATTCTATAGAAGCCTACGGGTGATGAGAAATATTTATCAAATATTTTTTCTATATAAAACGAGGACAATGAAAACTTTGAAAACTGAATTTGATATGGGAAGGATTAAACTGCTCATACCATGTTAAATGATTATAGATTAATATTATATAGATTATTATATTATTATACTTAAAGATGCGATGTACTTAGGGTAAATAAGAGAAAGAAAAAGAGAAGGGGATGTGAGAAAAAGAACCTATGAGGAGAACAAAGACATCATTACCGAACCCGTATGGTCGTGGTATTTTTCTATTGAACCGGTCACTAAAGACAAAAAAAATCTACGCATGACTAAAACGTCCTTAGTACATAAAAATAATTCCCAATTTATTTACTATTTGTTCCATCCATACATAATCACATTCTATTGGCAACTATCAACACGTTTCATTTATTTCGAGGCTAGTCTACTCACGGAAATGTCAAATTGACAGTTCTCTTCAGCCAGTGCCAAAATAGAATTGAATTAAAAAAAAAAAACAAAAGCAAAGACAATCCCACGATAGCGTCTGAGATATCGGAAAACCGATCCTCTTGTCACAATTCATCGGTTTCGGGCGAATCGAGCGTAAAATATACCTCAAAATCGACACCGCGGCTGTACCCGAGTGTCCGGCGGACGATTAACACGTACTGTCATTAATAGAGATGCGAATTAATCGAATAAAACAAACGATTGGCATCTAGTGATGTGATTTTTGTGTGAACAGTAAATAGTGATTTCGTGTTACAATTTCCGTGTTGGTATTTGGTAAAGTAAACGTTTAAGGCTTATTTTGTATTTCTACCATACTTTTTTCGTAATTAAGTTGTCTACCTATATCTTCAAACCTCCTAATTATTACCTTTTAAACTAGTTTACTAAAAAATAACGTATACAAAATTGAAATTTAGTCGGGTGATTCTGGGTACCGACGTCTAGTCTACGATAAAACATTGTTGAGGTAGCCCTCAAACCACCAAGCGACCTATTCATGATAGCAATGTAAAAGGGACTTAAACTTTAAAGGAGTGTGTAGTGAATATAGAGCTTTATACAATTTATAGCGGCTTAATAAAGTCGTTTGGAAATTGTTTTTGATCTGACAGTTTTACTTAACTCCGCCTAAAAAGCCGTCGAAAACTTAAGTTGTCATCTCATTTGTCAAAGGAACCGTAGTCACCTTAGTGGTGTAAGTATTGACTTACACCACTAAGGTGGTGGTGAGAATAATTAAAAAATAATTTCCGTTTTTTTATATAAAAAAAAACAATTTAACATTATGTAAAGATAGCACTAATAGTTGATTTTTTATGGGAGAAGGTGGCAAATGAGCAAGCGGTTAACGACTAAGTAACCGCTACCCATAGGCATGTACATAGAAAGAGATAGACTGGAAAGATTCCTTTTCCCCTTCATCTCCTTTCCGTACTATATTTGTTAGGAAACTGTGGGACAGGGGGAGACGACTGAAATAAGGCCTCCGGCACCTCACTCATCAGACGAAACGCAGACTACTTCTACTTCACGCCTTATCTTCTATAAGGACGTGGTATTTCACCGGTTGAGCCAGCCCATTCGTGCAACAGATACAGAGTTTGTTGCGGGCTCTACGTATGAATTTGTCATAAAATCTATTATTAAATTACTTACTTCAGGAATTGTTTTGAAAACTGAGAACGTGACCGTTTAATAAACAGTTAGTTAATAATGGTCTCACGAAAGTTTTAATAATTATATTACTTAAGGAAACTTAAAAACTGTTGAATAAACGTTTTCAAAAAATTTTATTTCACAAGAATATTTAACATAAAATTATAAGCCTATAAACTTTTGATTAGAAAAAACAACACGTTGTCTATGGTCGATTACACCGTTATACAAAAAAAAAACGCTCATCGTCCAAAAACAATTAAAGTCTCGCAATACCGGTCGAAATAACGCAATGCTCACAACTTCCTCGTTATAAAATCATCTAACCATTAAAAAGTATCCATTCTCGTGAGAAATGGGGACTTATGGAGCCACCTGCCTCTACCCAACCGGAAAAGCAGTGCTCAAACACCGGAAAATCGTCCAAAAACCGGCGAAATTAATCCAAACGAATCGGTATTAAGAACGAAACGGGCAAATGACGATATGGTTTTAAGCCGCTTTCACGGTGTAAGATCGGAATGTTTTTTATACCATTCAGTAATCATTAGTGCATTGCAATTAGTAAATAAAAGATAGATTGCCACAAAAGAAGTTTCATTTCTTTCTATATATTTTCTTTGAGCCTCTCCAGCTGGATAAATAGGTACTGGATTGTAAAATATTCCGCACTCGAGGAATAAGTACATACTTCAGTTTAGAAACAAGAAAACAACGATAGGTTATAAGTAAAGACAAGGGAATACTTCCATACAGAACCTTTAATCCCACTGTAGGGTTTGTTCGATAATTTGGGTTCTCTAAAGACAATGTCAGACCTCAGTCCGGAATGCCACGAATAGCGTTTTAACAATTTACACGTCTGTTTTTTTACTAGTCTTTGGTGCAGTTTTCATTGTGTCTCATCAGTGTGTCAGTGATTCTTTGGTTTTTAAAAAGTTACTGTTATGCTTACCTTATTAAGACTGAAGTAACCGTACAGTCACAAAGTTACCTCTTTAACATTGATTTAAACCCATAAAAGTGATTACAATAAAAGCTACCATCAATAGGCGTGTGTGTAATTTTCATCGAAATAATGTAGATATAGTGTAATAAAATCCGGTAGAATAAAAATACTTCGTAATCTAGCAACACTCTCTCAGATAAAAATCTCATCTGAGTTATTCCATCTTTATATGTTTTGTACAATTAAAATTATAATGCCTTCATATTTTAGTTTTCGTAACGATGTTAGGCTCAAGATATGAACATTAATTAAACTGAGTGAGTATGAACATTTCTAACATAAAAAACTTGACTATTTCCGAACGAAAGTGACGTTTTAAAAGCGCGGTAAAGTAATGTCAAGATGGTGTCGAATTGGGTTCTTTATGTGTCGAGATTACTATAATTGTGGAGTTTTTAGTGTCGATTGTATTAAATACTTGTTGGTGTGAGTGTCTAGTGTTGTGTGAAGTGGAAGGATAATTTGGGCAAGCTGGAGGGCCAAAGCAAAGCTACGTTCGCGGCCCTCTTCGGCCTGAGGGCCGGCGGCGGCGTCGACCTTTCCGCCGCTTACAGATACAATCAAAATATGATGGAATATTATACATGTAAGTTTGTTTGTCTTTTCTATATATAGTTAAATGTGATTATCTCATTTTAAGTTTTATATTTTAAACATAAATAATGGAGATATAAGAATGTGACAGTCTAGAAATTTGCAAATAGCTTTGGCTAGCTGAATATTTTATTGTTTTTATATGAATATATAAAAGTGCGTAGGAATTTAAAAATACTACCTAAATCATTTACCCATCTAAGTAAGTAAGACTTTTATGAGTCTTACTTAGATACCTAATATAAAAAAAAATACGGAGAAAATGCCTTATTGAATTGAGATTTCGATTTTTAGACCTGAATGAATAAAGTTATTTATATATCTATGTAAAATTAGGTGTAGGTAGGTATAGATTCAATTTCTGAAGGCAGACAAATACCTACCTAAAGAACTGGAATATTATCTCATGGATCGAAGTAACTGTGTGTTTCTGTGTTCTCTCAAAAGGGAGAAAACATTTTTTTCTATTCCTTTTCAAAAATATGCTGGTAATGTAACAATTTTCAAAATGACGAAACGAACTTTTTGCAACCTTGGATTTTTTATTACATTGGAAGTTCCGTAACCTGTCTCATCATTTATATTGAATGACTCAAATATGATGCATACCTAATTTTGTTTTAACGTTAGTACAAAGAAGCTAAAATATACCAAGTTTTGGCAAATCTACATCGTGCTTTATCTTGAGACATAATACACTTATCCTTCTTACGAGCCGCATAAAAAAAAAGCCAACAGTACCCGCCCGCCATTATGCAAAAACAAGCGCTCCATCCATAACGAGATTATCATAGCCGGCGACAAACATAAAAACCGCGTACAATCATGCCGCTATAAAATACCTCGTAACATCCACCGCACATCTGCGACGCAGTGATTTCATAAAACACCCAAAAAATTTCCCTCCGAAATTCGAGATCGGCCAATGAGAGCGTTTGGAACTCGAGATCGTTAGTAGCATAGCCAATGGTAGCGCTGCGAGCGTGTCGTAGGGCGCGGGGAGGCCTGCCATTGGCCGGCCGACTGGGCGGGCTGTGTTGCTAGTGTGTGCGGGTGCGTTCTGAATTCGCGAGCGCGAGAGGCTGGCTGCACGGGTCGGTGTCCGTTGCCTCATGTGCCGACGAACACATTGAGATTTAAAATGGCGACCACATACAAATGATTTTGTTATAAGAAAAATACATCTTTAAATTTGATTACATTTGCTTGATCAATTGATAGGAATAAAATATTGATATATCTATTACCTATATCTAAGTAAGGTAACATATGTAGAGCCTTTAAGGCTAGGTCTATGTACTAATTGACTTCATTACTAGTACATATTATTAAATCCAAAAATTAAGCTATGTGATTAATGTATGAAATATAATTGTCTTATCTTCAAATATAATTTTCGTTACAAAGTTTCATTAGATATATAAAGCAGAGATATAGTTTTGTAAATGGGCATTTGACTTACTTCCCTACGAATGAAGCCTCTAACGCAAGTATATGTAATGAGAATACGTATGTGTTCTCAAATTCTTACGTTACAAATAAATAAATTCTGACTGATTTAAACGACTTATTGTTATTGCATAATATTATTCAGCAACTAGTGACCATCCTCAGTTGCGCCTGGATAGCGGAATCTATAGGGAGACATACATACATCGCCTTTTATATACGTAGATATGCACCTGTAAAAAACAAAACAAAAAGTATCCCACGGGAACCGTACATTTTGCCGGGATAAAAAGTAGCCTATGTACTATTCCAGACTATAATCTATCTCTGTGCCAAATTTTCATCCAGATCGCTATCCACAGACATCCGCAACAAGCAAATGAGTTGCAAATACGTTGCCTACCTTTAATGGACAAAGGACGGAATAAACAGGAGAACTTCTCCTATTCATCCAAATCTTCACCATCCAATCCTCTTCCCATTTCTTCCTTTATAGAAAAGAATGGGAAATGTAGTGGATTGAAATCCGGCATCCCACTCCTCAGACGAAACATTTTCGATTAATTATTTCTATATAAATTCAGACAGACAGACGAAGTGAGAAGAGTTTGTTATATACGTATATCTAACGTGGGTTTACATAAAACATATTGTTATCTCAGTTTTTTCAGAGAAAAAGAAAGAGAGAGAGTACAAACGATTTTACGCCAGTGGATACCCAAGGTTATACGAGATATCCTGTACCGCAAGATTGCAATACGGATATCTCCAGTATTCAGTTCGTAGCAGCTCACATTGTTAATTGTAAAATCTATATTTCCTTTAAAATTTGATTCTTTTATGTTCTTCGTACACGAATATGTTATCCTGGTACCTAAAGTCTAAATTACAACTTAATTGAATTATGTCTGTTAACTTTGCGTGCGATTAACCTCTCGTGACACAATACATAATTTATTTTATAAAGGGGTAGGCAGCATGGATTTCCATTTGACGCGACCCTGGCACACCTATCTTCTACGTACATCAACGCATACAAGCTCGTCGGTTACGGGTACTCCTTATATCGCCCTTCTTTAGTATGTTATTAATCTGATCGATATAAGTTCTCTTAGGACGTGCCAACACTGCCACTCACTTTTACAAATTTTGTTTCGTTACTCTCTCTTCATTCAACCTTGAAACATATTTTAAATGTGTTTCCTGAGGCACAATCATGTCCCCCTTTCTGTCTTTTCCTCCTCCCCCTTTCCGGTCTACCTCGTCCTTTGTTCAACAGGGCTTTTCTAGAACTCTGTGATTGTTGATGTTGGCGGAGGTCATCATACCTCCTTAGCCGCTCGTTTGCCAAAACAATAAAAAAAATTGATAATGCAGTTATATAACGTGTGATACGTTCGTGTTGTGATTCCATTAACAAGTTTCCTGCGAGGATCCTATATTAGAATCGGAAATTATTTGGATATGGATATATGCGATGATAATTATGATATATCCTTTGTATTGAACCAAACAATTATTAACAACGACTCAATAGCTTACGATATTTAGTTATTGAGCTGAAATGATACGGCTATTAAAATGCATACAATCCATGCAATAATAGTTTTAATATCATGTACATTTAAGGTAGGAAATTCATCTGCAACTCATTAGCTTGTTGCTGGTGCTGGGTCACTTGATATCGGGTGACCCGCTTGATACGTTTGTCACCTTCTGTTAATAAAAACTCCTATTTAACTATCCCACTCACATCTCTTGTCTAAAATATCCTTTCTCCGTTCCTAAAGTCAATCTTCTCCTGAGGCTAGTATGTGCTGAGTTAGGGATATTTTCTGCCACTGTAAATAAAAGATATTTGGTAAGTACTCTAGTAGGTTAATGTCTTTTTTCCATATTATAATATTTATATATACAAGTCTATAACTAACAGTATGTTTGTATAACTTAGATTAATTGTTATGATAGTATCTATCGTGTATGATCGAATGCAACGCCTTTACATAACGTAGTATATAACGAGCGACGCAACGGGCCGGTCCTAGTTTCGAAATAAACCGAACGGACCACCTTTCTAAAATCTCGACGATTACAAGTCAAACTCGTTTTAAAATGACCATCTGAGTGATGTATGCGCATACGCAACTCTAGCGGACCAATCGGAACGCAGATACTTGCGTGTGAGTGTATTATGTCGTAACGTATTCACACGCGCGTGTGTTTGTGGTGATATATGAGTTTCTCCGTGTGTGCGTCGGTAATTTGTCTCGTATTACACTACCAAGCAAGTTCTGATTGTTTGTTTTAAATTTACATTTGATATTAGACTTTATGGCATTAGAATAAGGTTGTAAGGTTGTTTCTGTGATGGCAGAACTTGGCGTAATTGTAATGTCGTTCACATCAGAGGCGCGGTGTCTTATGCCGTGTACTGTAGGTATGTTGTATCCGTGTGTGAGTTCATTGTGATCGTGAAGCGATTGTTGTGTGTATGAGTCAGATTTTTATTATGAAAATGCTGGAGGAAGTCGTTGTTTTTTTTATGTACGATGTACGTCATTCTTTTTAATGGGTCGAGTTTATGTGGTTTTTGTTTTAAAGCTGGTACTAGAAAACATGCCACAGAAGCATTTTCAGGTTTTATAAGTAGATATAAATTATATTTTAAATAAAATCCTTCATTGTGACTTAACCAGCAGAATCTTAAGTTAACTATGAGGCTACTAAAGTCTTTTGAATGAATGATAGTAGTTTATAACTGTTTCTTATTGAGATTTTTCAGATCCTAAGCGTGGACCCTTACGTTTTGCAAATCGTAATTAGTACCACAATTATTTTTGCGAAGAAGGTGGCAAAAAGCAACTGGTTTTACTGTACAATCGGCAAATTAAGTGACCTCTACCTATACATCTGTAACTAGGTAATAAGTTGCAGATGAGTTGCTTTTAATGGAAAGAAAAATAATCCTATCCTATCATGTATCAATCCTCTCTCCCTCAAATTCATTATTTCCTTATCAGAAAATAATGGGAAGACGAAACGCAGAGTACTTCTACTTTACGCCTGTCTTCCGCGAGGTCGTGGTATTTGACCGGTCGAGCCGGCCTATTGCAACAGATGTTGTGGATTCCACCACTGTTAAAATGAAAAACATTTTAAAACTTAATAATATTGATATTTAAATTGTGTATACAGTTTTATTAAGCACAACACTTTTAAAATATGTTAATCTTGTA
>JWHW01020045.1:58035-73538 GCA_000931545.1 Papilio glaucus | reverse complement strand
CAGTGGTAGAGCCCGCAACAACAACATCTGTTGCACGAATGGGCCGACTCGACCGGTGAAATACCACGACCTCACAGAAAACAGACGTGAAGTAATTATTTATAATAATTTCAGTCCTCTTCCCTTCCCACCCTTTCCTTATAAGGATAGGGTGGGAACGGGAAGAGGATCGGACGGGGAGGGGGTTGGCGGGGAAAAGGAAATATCCTTATTCCTGTTTATGCCCTCCGCTGTACATTAAAGGTAGGCAACGCATCTGCAACACATGTGCTTGTTGCGGATGTCTATGGGTAGCGTTCACTAAACATCTGGTGATCCGCTTGCTCGTTTGCCACCTGCTACCATAAAAAAAAATATACATACATAGCCGTGTAAAACATTACCCTACGGCCAGTCGGGGAAATCTGGTCAAGTTTATATTTCACACTAGCTGGTAGAACCCAAAAGATTCTAGAACGTGACTCGGGGAAATCTTCCGCACGGCGAAATGATCTGTCGTAGGACTCTTACAAGTGTAGGGCTCGCAACACGAACCGTTGATACACGACGACCTCAAAGAAGACAAACGTGAAGTAGAAATATTAGTGTATCGTCTGATGGGTGAGATCACCTCACCTAAGTCTACTCCTTCTCCGTATCCATCCAACAAGCTAATGTGAAAAAACTGTCTTAAATATTGTCCGGTATATTTTGTTTTTAAAACATTTTCAAACCAGCCTAAATGTTGCGATTGATGTAATGATTTAAAATGTCAACAAAGCGACCGCAAGCCAGTCTCCGGGGAATCTGGCGAAAACAGTTAACCAATCCGAATAGCATAGCGTCGCCGACCAGCAGTGTTTCAGGGCGTGACAAATCATTGTTTAATAGCCTCAGTTTGAGAGGTGGATGTTATAACAAACATCTATGTTCGCTACCTCTGCCACTTCTTTTGTTTACCCAGTCAGCATTTGATTCACTGATCTTCATTTAGCACAGTCCAGTCAGCAAGTCGCATACATACGCGTAAATTCACGTTCCAACCAACAGTGACAGACATACGCTGGGTCGTTGGCCATCACACGCCACAAAGATCTGTCTCTAGCCCTCCATCAAAACCCTGCCTCGCCCCAGTTTTTTGGACATGTCCGTACATCCTCCGTCCGTCCTCATACATTCCAATAGCAACAATATCTTAAAAAAGCTTAAATGAAAGCAATATGAGATATAACTAAATTTTTTTTACACTAAACTTTAAGCATTAAATCTGTCTACAAAACTGTGTCCAATCAAAAAAAAATATTTTCCTGCTTTCCAGCTGCCACTACAGCTTAACTAAATCCAATTCGCAAGCACATTAAAGTCGTGATTCAATTAATAATCTCCCCTTTTTATATCTTAATCGGAACTCTCCCACGTGACTGTACAGAGACATACAATCGTAGCGGACATCGACGCTCCTGAGAGCAACCGCAGCCTGCGGTCGCGCGCCATGGGAAACAGCCGATGGAGTATTGGAAACCCATTCATTGATAAAGTACACGCACCTCGTACCGAATACTATTTTATAAAGAAAAGGGCAATATAAAGTGGCCGTAGTATAAATAAAAATGTGTGTGTGTCTGTGTGTGTTAAATACCAGTTTAAATTTCCCGTCATAGTAAAAGGATCACAAATAATTGAAAAATATTGTACCATTGTAGATAAAACGTATACATCGGTCATATTCTATTTAAATCAGTAGAATGTTTATTGTTCGGACATGTTGGAAGGAATGAAGAGAGAGTAATGAAACAAATTTATGTAAAAGATCGGAGAGGTGTGCTCGGATTATTGACATACTAAAGAAGGGCGATATAAGGAGCACCCGTAACCGACCATGTATGCGTAGATATACGGACGTAGAAGAAGCGGGAAAGGCGTGCCAGGATCGCACCAAATGAAAATCCATGATCTCTGCCTGTCCTTCTTGGTTAGGGGCATGAGCGCATATTTATTTATTAAAACATACTAGCTGACTCAGCAGACTTGCCTATGAACGTTGGCGTGCCTATTAGCGGGTTAATAATGTTTTATTGTTTTGCTGGAACTCGATGGTAGCGCCATCTACCATTCAATTGTGATTCTAAATCATCTGGGAACCTACTGAAATACAAAACAAATCACCAAAATCAATCTAGCGGTTCAAGAGTTCAGTCACATACATACATGCAGACAGAAGTAATTTATATATAGAGAGAGAGATTGTAATATTTAATCCTTTATATAGATCTTATCTCATAGAATTGTAAACAATGGGAGTGTGATCTCGAAAACGAAAACAATCCGTGGCAGAGCTGACCGCATCCTGACGGTCTCAGTGACAAGACGCGGCGACATGCGATCCCAGACCTGCACCTCTAGCTGCCTTTCGTGGGTCAATGACATCAACTATATACGTGTTAAAACATTACATTTGAAATCAACACAAACAAGAACTACAACCGAACTAATATTATAAAAACGAATGTTTGTTTGTTACACTTTAACTCCTTAATATCATCAGGCATCATGTTTGGCACAAACATTGGCAAGGGTACAGAAAATGATCTATCTTTAATGTCGGAAATGAATCTGTTCCTCGGATACATAAAACCTGCATTAACAATATCGGTTGCCATGGTAATATTTCGTGTTGTGACATTAACAACTTTATATTGCTTATAATTCAAAGTCAAACTATTAATAAGGCAAAAAGATAATGAAACATTGCCTTTTTACAAAACCTTCGTACCCAAAGTGCAACAATTAAATGTTCGCGACAAAGTGCAGTCGCATCGCATCCAACCTCCGCATAAATCTAGCGCGCGCACCGACACGCCTCGGCCGGCACGCAATGGACGCTATCGATCACTGCGCCGCAAAAAAAACAACACCTATCAAAGAGATTTATAAATGTTAGATCGAATAATGGTGCTGGTATCTAGGTTTAAAAAAAAAACACATTTCTGATTGCTTTTACAATACGAAATAAATTTCATAACCTATATTTACTAGAAGTAGAAACAGACAGGTTCATTGCAGAGATGCTTGTCTACCTTCAGGTGGAACAGTGTTCCAGAGATAGATTTTTTAGGGGAGAAAGAGGTAAACGGAGATAAAGCGGTTTTTCATTTCATGTTTTTTGATACAAAAATTTGTAATGTGTTGTTCAAATACTGTTAACTTTATAATCTACAAATTACAAGCCTGATATACAATGACACCCAGTTTCTGAAAGGTTTGTCAAATAACACTACATCAAGTTAAATGTCATGTCAAATCTATCACATTATCAATAAGTTGATGTTCTCTAGCAATTCAAATGATATTTGATCGGACATTTGACAACTAGCTAATGTTTTCCTCTTCAGACTGTTAGAAATCTGGCATGAGTATAAGGTTGTGTTCAAACAAGTTCTCATATCCTTCTTCCTACAGCAACCAACGATTCAACCGGGTCCAATGGTGGCGCCGGCGAGCCTCCCTCAGCGGCGGCGAGTCCTGACGCGGCCGCGCTGGTGGTACTCCAGCCGCCCGCTCCGCCTTACCCACCTTACGCTCATTACGACGGTAAGTATTCATACATATAGTTTGTTCCACATCAAGATAGAATTTTTGTAAACAAAGGTTTCCTTTTATGATATTCCAAAAATAACTCGCACATTGCGTAATACAGCTATCTATATTATACAATTTCACTACACTTTATCTGAAGAGTTCCACAAAATTACATTTCCGATGAAATTATAAAAAGTTTAATGGCCGCCATGTATTTTGACGTGACGTTTGTTTGTTTACAAAAATTCTATCCTGATGTGGAACTAACTGTACATACACATCAATGGTAATCAAATCCGGGAGAATTATGATCAGCGATCAGCTCAAAGACGATAATATTCCGTGGAGAACTCATAGATGTAATACGTCTTAAAATTAGTTTGCGAATACAAGTGAAATACGTGATGATAGCGCCCTCCTACCAAGTGGACAGGACAGGAATTAATGACAAGATGCGAAAAGTAGGTATACCTACGATGATGGATGGTACAGTAATGAGGGAAACATAGCCTAGGGTATGTCTGATAATAATGTTGAAGGTGACTGAATGTCAGAATGAAGCTGATGAAGTGAAATAACAGATTACGTGTGAATCTCAGAATGATATTTTGATTTCCTTTTGTGACTGCGTAAGATATCAATGTCTGTGTTTGAGCATTCAAGTCAGTTAAGTAAATCACAGTAGAAATTAAAAGATTACCGTATTTTTTAACAAAATCACTTGAAACTTTAGAAAGAGGAGAACTCGAGGAAAACTCGACCGCAACTTGAGCACTATCCGAAGGCACTCTAACCAAAATCCAATTTTCTTCCGATGCCTTTTAACGGAAATGTTATAAAAAACTAGCTTGTTACAGTAATATCGACCTTATGGTGTAACAACAAGTGCTAGATTGGAAAACAGACGTTATTATACGCTAGGTTATGTCTATTGTAAAGCGAAGATAGCGAGAAAATAATATTTTTAAACTAATACGTCAGACGCTGTACGTATATTTGAAAATGTTTATTTAATGAATTTACGAGGGCTATTAGAAATAGGAAACTGTAAGAAAAATATACTATTTTATATAAAATGTTCGTCCGAGATAAACTCCGAAACTACTAAACCGATCATGATTCGAAATTGTCATCTTGGATATCGTCACTCGCCTGTTTTCTTTGTGTTAGCCGTGCGAAGCCGGGGCAGGTAGCTAGTCATTGCAATTTGGCGGTAATATTCCTAATATCTACCGCATCGCTGCAAACTAGAAATTATAAAGTGGATATCACTTATCAAATCGTGAGTTAAGTATATTTTAAGTTTATAATTTCCGACACAAGTATGTAACATAGTATGTACTGAAATGTGTTCGTTTCATTATTGCTAGTTAACCAATAATAATCATAAATAAAGGCATCTTCAATATTTATACTTGGGAATTAAATAAAATCACATTCCTGGTCGATGTGCAAAGCATTTCGATTTATAAATTTCACCGCTCCCCGCGTCCTCTCAACACCAAAACAGCTTCACGCTTTCGGTCTTTAATCTACCGCAATCTGCTTACGCGGCGGAGATGGGGGAGTCAGACATCTTTAATAGCTCATTCGGGGCTATGCAAATAATTTTAGCGAAGGAGGAGATGGGAGGACGGGGGAGGTAGGAGAGAGGGGGTAGCCATACGGGCTTTGTCTAAGACGAGTAACGAACCGTAGCGAGGCTCACGGCGAGGCGTCTTCAAACGGGTTCGGAGGCTTATTTCGGTTATAAATATTAAAGTGTCATCTACAGGGTGGCTGAGAGTGGTTACGGTCTATGTGGCGGGCAAGGGGCGTGTCCTGTATGAATTTTAAATAGTACCTCAGAGGCGTGTCGATTTTATCACAGTGGCTCTTTGGTGTTTGTTTTGATATAATAAAATCTATTTTTCCGTAATGTAATGCTCCCACATTAAATGTGTTTACTATGTCCGTAGCTTCGCTTGTATTCATTTTCTTTGTTGGACATTTTTGTAACTTGATTTCGTTTATAACAAAACGAAAATAACAAATTGAAGATATGTCATTGATGTGTCATACAATACCAGCGTAACAAACAAAAAAACAAATTCTCATTGTCATTTATAATATTAGTTAGGATTGGGATAGTGAAACACGATGTATATCAACATTTTGTAGGATTGTCATACTAACAGTATTCGTCGACGATCATCATGATGATGAATCAATCTGTCTATTGGTGAACAATCATATGAAAATCCTGTTTGTTCCTGTTTTTCCAGTATTTAGTGTGCCGAGTGAATTTGTTGTATGCCCACTCACCATGTGTTTTACTGAGTTAAATAATTTACAATATGTTCTTAATTTCAGGTACGACGACATTGGCGAGCGAGTACGCGTACGCGGCGCCCTACTCGCAATACTCACCCTACGGCGCCCCCTACTCGCACACCACCGGCCTGCTGTCCAAGTGGTAAGTAAGAAATGTTCCAGTTTTTTTTTATTACTAACTTTCGTAATAAGGTATTTAGTAGTAGGAGCCCTGGATCCTCAACTCCACGAGAATTCGAGTACTTCGTGTGTTAGTAGTAGGGGAACGGGGTACCTATTGATGTATCCATATAACTGGCAATGGTTACATAAAATGTCAAGGCAGTATTATATACTTTGAAGATAAAAATATATGGAGTTAATTTTTGTGCGAAAATATGTGTATAACAGAATAAAATTTAAGAAAAAATTTATAACCCTACGAGTTCTACGTATAAACATACTTCCACGAATAGGATTTGTAAATCTTGTTAAACCAAGGTGGCGTTAACCTAAAATTCGTTCTCCCGAGACAGACTTCAGCGGAGCCTTTGACCGCACGTACATTACGACTCTGACCAGATTTTACAACCTTTAAAACGTTGGCCCATTTAACAACTGCCGAGTTACAAATGGTTGGGTGTACTGAATAAATCTGAAACGTTTTATCACTCGGCACCGCTGGACGGGCTCGCTTTTAGAGGTGTGCCTCAGGGAGATATGTTAGCGCCTGTGGTTTTCCTGCGTTTTAAATTTTACCGGTCTTAATTTGTTCTGCTTGAATTTGTAGCTAAAATTTTAAATTTTGCATTATCCGTAGTCGTGTCATAATATAATGTTATAACATAACATTCATTAGGTTTTCGGGTGTAAAATACATTATCATAATAAATTATCAAACGTATTTGAATATATCTGTAATAAGGAAGACATTGTTTATGTCAAGTAGTTTATGACATATGGCTTATTAACAGTGGTAGAGCTCGCAACAACTATACATGTTACTCGAATGATATACCTCACTTCTGTACAGAACAGGCGTGAAAGATGATGAGTGAGGTTCCCGAGACCTTATTCTGGTTCTTTTCACACATTTCTTCAGAATAGAAGAAGAGATGGATAAGAAAAGGACGTATCCTTTATCTGTTTATCACCTTTCATCATCCATTGAAGGAAGACGACGCATCTGCAACTTATAAGCTTGTTGCAGGTGCCTATGGGTAGCGTTCACTTAATATCAGGTGAACCGCTTGCTCTTTTTCCTCCTTCTTCTATAAAAAACGCATAAATTCTTGAAGCCTGTACTTCTTTGTATTAAAATTTAATTTACCTTAATAATTTAATTTTCAAATAAATATTTTGAATCTTGGAACCTGAGAGTTATTTGTCACAAATTACCAATACTTTGTGTATATCTTTATGGACAAACATAATTTATGTTTGACCAAAAGATTTTCTATTTCGATATAATAAATTGAACCATTGCTTATAATTGTTTACATACATACATAACTGAAAAAATTATAATTTTCCAATTCAAAGGTAGATCAGAACTGTAAATGGAACATCGTAAGCTACAGTATATGAAACAAATCTACTGTAAAATTGATGTCTGATCCTCGAACTGACATATCGAAGCCGATGTCGATTCAGTTATTGCTTCTGATCAAGTTCAGGTTAATCGAATCAAAAGGAAATACATGTTAAGTTTTGACATTAGAAGACAACCATCCATACCAAAATTCTAAATTTACAATGTGATTTAACTTTGATTCTTTATAAATAAAAACACAGGCAGCTATAAAGACTGTCAACAGAAGTGAAAACTCGAATTAGGTGGGAAGAAATCAACAAAAATAAACCCTTCCATCTCAAGAATAAAATTCAAAATCAAATACAAGAAAAGAAAATTAAATAAAAATTCATCACAACTGTTGCAATTTTAAATAAGTATGGTGCTGACGCTTGTTGCTGACGTATGTTGTGTATGTTGTTCACGCGAACCTATAAGATATCGTGTGACCCGGCTAAAGTAATTTTCACTTTAAAAATACCAGAACCAGTAATGATAACTCTAAAATTCCTAATAATCAAATCAATATGTATAGCTAATATGGATAGCAATCATTATTGGCTTCATCCCACAATCACTAAAACCTACAAATGAATCTGGATTACTTACAAACGATTAAGGAAACAATTTTTATACTGTCCTAAAACCTACATAAATAAATGTAAAAAAAATCTATATCAAACAATTGAAATACTAATAAATGAATGCACTTTCGCACATTTGTCGTTCTTTCCTTTATTCCTCCCTTAGGACCGTAGACAAAGGGCCGGGTAGGGTCCCGTGGGGCGGGAGTAACTTACGGGCATTAAATTTAAGTGATTCTACTCCGATCGCTTTTAAAGTTTTTCTAGCTCAAGGGGAGTTTGTGATCCTTTAGATCGGATTTAAGGGTGTCGGGAAGTCAAGTAGTAGTAACAATTATCTATACTTGAGCTTACAACACGAATTTAATTCAAACAGGTTAGAATTAAGACAAAAAAATTGTGTTTCGTGTCATGTTCTTTGTCTAGCAAAGCTTCTTTATGTATATTCCTGTGCGTATGGTTAAGTGGAACCAAATGATATTGTTATTTTTGTTGATGGAATTCAAGAGATCATTTTTTTTAGATTAAAACCATTCGAATGATTAAAGGACCAAAAATTTTTTGTTTCCCTACACAAAGCTCACAAAATAATTGTTTTAGTAATTTTTATTTCCAACATTGCCACATACAATTTAAAATACCAAAAAATAATGTGGGCTAAGCCACTTCTCAATGTTTTTTTTATGCATATTTAAAATTAGTTTAGTAGTAGGTTTACAAACTACATCGCATACAATATTTTCTCTATGGTATTGATTGTTTGTCTTTCTTTGCAGATATCAGAGGACGCCGTGCGAACAGTAGCCGCCGGCGATCTACAACGAACAGACAAAGTGATACAGTGAGATACAATTGTATATGTATATATCATTGTGAGTGTTTTAGTTTAAACTCGATCCATTCCTTTAGATAAAGCTCATATGTAGATAATGATATGTATGTACAATTGTTATTTTTATTTTTAAAACCTTCATCGGTCAGTATGCTACCATATGCTTTCTTAATAAATTGTTCACTCACATTTAATTCAGTAATTCATTTATACTCATAAATATTTAGTTAAATTAATTTATGAGCCAAAGTGTTTATAAAATCTTTAATTTAGTCTAAGATGTAAATAAATGTATGTTGTTGATATTAAATGTAATTTACATTTATTGTCGGAATTATTATAAGATATTCTTTTCGTTTTCCTTACCTCAATTTAATTACAAATTTAGTAAGTAGTGTTCATTATTAGCTCGTGTTCTCAGTTTAGTTAATTTTGAGTTTTATTTAGATGTCTTAATGCACAAGTGATGTACATTATTTTGACTTAATACAATTCGTTATATCGCATAGTTTAAACTAAATTATTTTAATATTGTTAAATATATTATTTTGCATATTTATTGACGCTCCCGAAGGTAGCTGGAATTATGTAATAATGAAATTACTATGAGATTATTCGTGTTTCCTTTTTTTTACTTTTTATATTAAAAAAAAATTAGCTTTTAGTTACATTACGTCAAATGTATCGATATTGCAAATATAATTTCAACATCACTATGACAGATTAATATATTCATTTATTTTCGGAATATTTAGTATTATTATTTTTAATATTTCTTTATGAATTAGACGATTCAAAATCTTATCGTTTCCGTCCATTATTTTATTAGTTAATATTATTTCGTTGTAAATAACGCCTTAGTATTTAAATTTTTGTTTTATTTTTTATTGTCTTTTTACAGCGGCTAGAATTAAACATAACATATGTAATTTGTTTCAAAAACATTTAACATACAGTTTAGAGATGCGCCAAAGACTTTAAATATTGTAATGTCTTTAAGGTGTGCTTAGATAAAAATACTCCACGGCCAAAAAACATGGCACACATCGGGCCGTCGTCTCACCTCTCCAATGTAAAACCGTGTTCACACTGCAGAAAACATTTACATGCAACATGTTATCTCATTCTTTCCCTGTAACAACTGAGTGTTTTCGGCAATGTAAACTCACGATTTTACTAACTTTATACACCGGTTATTCGCGTAACTTTTCTGTACTCTGTACAAACACGCTATGACGTCATTTTATGGAACATAATGGTACAGGTGATAAATCAAATATGTTAATTTGAAATCAAAGAATTAAATTATTAATTTATCTAATCACACCTTCACAGAGCTGTGCATACAATATAGCGAATATGTTACTAAATGCAATGTCATTGCCAAAGATGCAAAATGGAGGACCGTCTTCTAGAGCTATCCTTTATCTTATTAATTTTTAAATAAATAGCATTATCCGCACGTAATCTAAGAATAGAACCTTGTTGAAGTAAATCGAAAATGACTCGAGCGAAGTACCGTTAGCAAAGAACTTCTGAGTCTCCGTTGATACGTTGAGTTTGAGAATACGTGGCGAAACGTATCCAACTGACGGACTGTCGGTACCGCGCGACCGTCTTAGTTCACAAAGGTCGAATTTAAATTAGATTTTTTTTTTAAATTTTCTTTATAATTTTTTGTCTGAACGCCTTGTATGAACCATGAACTCCTTGTTGACGGTACTCCCCTCGAGAGCTGTTATTTACGATTTAATTGACAAAGTTTCATGTCATTTTTATTGTGCGCGGATTACATTTTGATTGTGCGCGGATTACATTTTGATTGTGCGCGGAATACATTTTGATTGTGCGCGGAATACATTTTGATTGTGCGTGGAGTACACTACGTAACATTTAGTTTATTGTAGCCTTATCGATTTTTTTTTAAATATATACCTTTTAAATTGAGTTCTTTTTATAGCTACGTATATGAAACGCATCGAAACATAACAGACAAGAATTTAAGCGAAGAGTTTAACTTATATTAGTAATATTTTATTTTTAAAGTTTAAATAAAATCTGTTCCATTTAAAGTTATTTCATAATCATTCCAGACATTTCTTCGAATCTTATCTTTTGACGTTTCATTTATTTATGTTTCTTTTAAAACGATTTTGAACTTGTTAAATGTGTCAATATTACTGTTTGTGTGAGTTTCTTTATGAGCGTCACATTTTAGTATCGCCTTTAATCTTGCCTAGAAGACGAGGTCACCAGTATAATGTTTTCCTTTTAATCTTCATTATTTACATTTTCCTTGTATTGTATAATTTTGCTTTTGATTTATCGAAAGCATATCAATTATTAGTGATACATCACGCGTCAAAATAATAATAGATGAATATAAAAAATAATGAATTTTGTTTTAATTTGTACTAAGTATAATGTAAGGCAAACGCACCAGTACGTAATAAAAGCATATGAATTTATAACAAAATACTTTTTATTTCCATCCTATAATTTTGTTTTATTACCTCCGCAATTGCTAATGCGCCTGGCCGCTATTTTGGTGACGTCATTTCATGTCATTGAACACTCAGTACCGTTAGCAACACTATCTTGTTGTCAGCTTTTGTTGTCAGCTTTATCTTAAAATGCGTAGGACAATACTTCTCAGTCGCATATTATTATGGTTTGAGAATGATGTTAAATAATCTAAATCAAAACATGCCTTCCTGATATCAAAAATATTAACCAGCATACCAAGCCAGTATACATTCCTCATCACAGCATGGGAATCAACATCGGACGATAAAAAGGCACGTACCAATTTGACCAACAGACTTTACCAGAAAGAAATATAATTATTAATATTTGGTTTTATTTTCAAAAAATATACAATTATCATATCCCATAACCCTATATTATGAATAATAATAATTCCATAATTTTCCAAATTAATAAATTAAATTAACTATTAGATTTATTTTGTTAACTATACTTTTTAGTTACGGATGGCGTCAAATGGATGTAAATTTGACAAGGTCCCAGGGTTATCAACTTGCGGGGGTAAAAGCAGTCGCCGACTAATGTTGCATACGGTCTTGCATATTTAAACAACTTTTCACCAGTTATTTCATATTTTTACTAATAAATTAATAGTTGTAAAACTAACAAATACGCGTAGCTCTGGCTATGCAATGTATAGTTATTTCAATATCAACTAGATGGCGTTATTCTCAATCTTTAAGTGAAATTATTTTTCGATAATCTTGGTCACGACCATGTCACGATTAAGACCATCGGTGAATGAGTGAATAATATAGTTAGTAAATAAAATAAGTAACTAAAATTAAAAGATTCTAGTACATAGTAAATACACGAGAAACTAACAAAAGGGTAAACTAAACTAAAGGTAAAGTAAACTAGTGAAAATTTGTACAATGTTTAAAAATCTACAAGGACTAAAGCTCGACATCTTTTTCTTTTGTTGTGAGTTTTCGTCAGAAATAATAAGTGACAAAATAACACCGAAATTCAAATATTCTCCAGTTTCTTAGTTGTTAGTTGACGTAGAGTTGGCCCTTTCTGTTCTTCGCTATCTCTCAGCAGTTCAAACTTAAACTTCTGCAAGAAAACAATTGTGTTCCTTTGTAAAAGTCAGCAACGAACCTACACGTCCGCTGCAACTGTTGGGGATGTTCATGGCCGACGGTGATCACTTAAAATGAGGTCCTACAAAAAAGACTGATCAATTCAAACACATTTTCAATTTTTTGGCTTCCTAACTCCATTATTTTTCAACCTTTTCGTGTCTATTATCATCCGAACATAGTTTATGCGAATAACTCTTAAATTTAAATAGTTCGTATAGATTTTCACAAAATTTAAGAATAAACTGACAAAAAGAAGAAAATACGTCACTATGACATTTATTTCTTGGAAAAATTAACTTTTTAACAAAATTTGATAACGATGTAATACATATAGTAATTATGAGTGCTAATATGAGTACATCAAAAAGCGGTGTAAACAATGTAATTGTCAGAGATGAATAAAAAAATTCAAGAACGATGCTTAAACAACTTATCAGAAGGCAGACACCACTTCTAACAAAATGAATCCAAACAACAATAAATATCAGGAAGCAGACCTGTCCGAAACATCTATGGACCAGGACAGCGAGACAAGTTTAATTATCATCCCGGACTCTGAGGACTCGCGAAATACGTTATATTCCACGATCGTAGATGATATCGATTCCAATCCAGGAGGGGTCTTAGACTACACACGAATACTTCCAGATAAAACAAATTGTAAATCAACAGAAACATCCTTCATAGAAGATAACATAACCGAAGATTATTCTAACTACTCAAGTACATTGTCAAAAACACTAAGCGATAACATATTTTATAGCAATGAGACTATAGAGCCCTACCCTCAGACATTTTCCGTGAGCCCTGCTAATCTGGGAGATCAGCTGCTTGCTAAAAATGTACTAAATACAAATTTACTCGAAGGAGAAGGTTCTTCAAACTTAACGATTAACTTAACAGAAGATAATAATGTTACACATGCTATAATCCCATATCTTTGCGGTAACAGTAGTCCTAATGTGAACAATCCATCACAAAGTTACCAAAGCTCCTGCAGGTCTGTTAGACAAGAACTATCGAGTGCATGTACTGATAAAACTAAAAAAGAGGTATGTGAGGGTAAACCTAAAGTAACAACACCAAAAGCATGTAAGATAAATAAAAATGATTCCAATATAAGTATGGAAACAAGGAGAATTTGTGCGAGTATTTCTTCTAACACGAGCATGGAAACTAAACGGATTTGTGCAGCTGAATCTAATACAAGCCTGGAAACTAAGCGAATCTGTGCAAGTATTTCTAGGAGCTCAAAGAAGGACTTTGATGTCCCAGAAAAACGTTCCTGCATAAACACAACAAAGTGCTGTACATCCGTGTTAAAAGCACCAAAATGTGAACCAGAAAAATTAAGACCGCCACCAAAAAAGGAAAAAAAAGTCTCCTGTTGCTCGATTGCAGCTAAGGCAAAAAAATCTCTTTCCGATTACAGAAAGTGTCCGTATAAAGAAACAATAAAACCTAAATCTTCCAACAACCAAAACAAAAGCTCCACTTCGTCTTCGTCTTCCTCAAATAAAAAGGAAGCTATATCTCCCGAGAAGGTTATGAGTTGTTCAGATGTCGCTGAAGAAAAAAAGGACCAGTGCAAAAAGAAACCCAGCTACTGCTCGAATACAATGATCGTAAGCGACTCCGCGACAACCGTGGAAAAGCGTTTCTCAGTTTTAAACCTTGACAAATGCCCCTCGAAAATTGACTTAGAGAATTTGGAATATATACGAGCAGAATCGGAAGACCAGCCAACGTCCAACTCTATAGAGAACGAAACACACAGTGCCGCGAACTTACTGACGGAGTCACAGAGAAACATCAATGCATATTACGGCTTCAATGGCAAACCTAGAAGTATACCGAATAGCATGAAAGTTAAAGTTATTCCTTCTACGACAAATTTAACCCAGAGTGCGCTGAGCGTGATAAAAATGAAAGTAGATCGGAACGAAACATTACCAACATGTAAAACTACATCGGATGATTTCACTTCAATGGCTAAAGGTTTCTTTGGATGTATTTATGCAAAAACCAAAGACGCGACGACTTATTTAACACGCGAAAGTGTCAGACTTTTAGATTCAGCCAATCATAAGACCCAATCATGTAACACGGATGACTCGTTAATGCCGGCTAAGGTTTGCAAAGACAAATCCATAGAGACACCTTTAAGCTACTTGAAACGAAAGAAAAGTTTACCCTTTGCGATGGTAGACCAAAGCACGAGTAAGAATGAAAAGCCTAAACGAGACAATTTGTTTGGAAATGGATCAGGGCAGGGGTCGTATTCAACGGTGAATGTTTGTTCCTGCAGTAGAAGATACAAATCACCGGAGTACTCCAACATAGCTGTTCAGGAGCCACCGCAACAACTGAACAGCGTGTTCACCGCTATTAAGTCGAAAATATTCTCGATCTTTCGAGAGGACGACCCAGCAACCGGTCTGTACAAGTCTAATACCTCTAAATCCAGTACACAGTCTGAAGATTTAGACGACAGTGACGAAAGTGAGACAGTTGAAAGCATGCTGCCAAAAAGGAACTAAAAATTTATCATATTATAATTTTGTTTAAAATATATTTTGTTTCATTTTTGGTACAAACTCACCTGTACTAAACTCAACTGTACATATTAACTTTTGGGACACTAAGATTATATGTGTTCTAAAGTGAGACAAATTGAACGTTCATATAAACTTTATTTCGATCACAGTATCAACAAAATGCTGAACTATCAAGTTGGTTTTTATTTTACTTTAATGAGATGAAGTTGCTTAAGTAAGATTAACTTGCATGTTGCAACACATGTCATCTGGGTGAAGTTAAATTTGCAACATATAAATCATAAGATACAGAAACAGAACGAGTTTGCTTTCTGTAAATAAAAAAATAATAATTCAGGATTTTAAAACACATGAAAAACTTTCGTCTGTTGATAATCCAGGTTTATAATCGTCGAGTATAATGTTGACTATTTATTTTCCTTCACCTTTTTACTATAAAATTCTGCGCATTTACTTTTGACACTAACCTTT
>JWHW01020045.1:40641-57563 GCA_000931545.1 Papilio glaucus | reverse complement strand
CAAAATCATGATTATTTAGATGAAAGCGACAAATATCGTCTCATGCTACTTAAAGATACGAAAGTTAATAAAAATAGTAAGTATACAATCGGAAGTTAACGTTGTTCTTCAATTAAGCCTCTACTATACTAATCATGTATACCTTGTTTCACAGCAAGATGTGATTTTCGTAAACAAAGATTTTTACATTTATGGTGAATTCCAAAATATTTTCGAACAACTTTTTCTCACATTACCTTATAACATTACCTATCCATATTACACAATTTCACTTCACTTTATCTCACGATTTACACAAAATTACATTTTCGATGATAGTATAAAAAGTGTAAATCTCACAACAATCTCAACCGGTGAAATACCACGACCTCACAGAAGACAGGCGTGAAGTAGAAGTGTACTTATGGGTTTCGTGTGATGAGTAAGGTAATCTTCATCCCCTTCCCATCGTTTCCTACAACGGATAGGATGGAAAGGGGAAGAGGATTGGAGGGGAGAGGGGTTGAATAAGAGAAGGAAATATCCTTTTCCCGTCTATCCCTCCTCTGCCCACTAAAGGTAGGCAACGCATCTGCAACTCATTAGCTTGTTGCCGATGCCTACGGATAGGTCTAGGTCTAGGTCCTACGGTCGCTTAATATTGGACAACCCGCTTGCTCTTTGCCACTTTATAAAAAAGAGACTTGCAAACTCAGAATGGAACAATTGAATGAAAGTAGATAAATTGTGCAGATACCAGTAGCGCCATCTACGTAAAGCCATGTGAAATCTATGATCCGTCGCAGCCTTGCGGAACTAAGCATAATTTCTACAAGAGGCACGTCTCCACGCCGTTTCTCTGTTCGGAGAAAATCAAGAATCCTGTGATTGTGAAAGAGGAAGACAGAATCGAAGAAAATTAAGAATGTATAAAAGTACTGTGAACTACACAAGTGTAATAAAGTAAATTGATAATAATCTGTTTACTCTTATTATTTGACTAACTGTGGCCGGTGGCTTGGCATGCATTCATTTTCCTCTATAGATTCTTACGTAATTTGGGTCCGTGCAATTTTAATATTTACATTACCTTTTTTTCGTAATAAAAGGTAAGTAATTTCTGTACTCTTGACAATGTGTATGCCAAATTTCATGTTCTGTTTAGTTGTTAAGGAATTAAAGCATAACAAAGAAATAAACAGTGATAGAATCAGTGGCAGCAATAGCCAATGCACGGGGAAGTATCACTACCTCAAATAATAAAGGACTAATATGTATGTGGGAATTAGGTGTATGTACCGCCGGCGTTTGATCTGATTAAGGCGCCGCACGCTCTTTCCTTTCTTATCCCGACCATCTGTTATATATTATTATTCCTTATTTAATCCATTTTTATTCAGAAAAGATCAGCCGAAGCATAAACTGGTGCATATCAAAGATTATAATTTCTTAAATACTCAGTTTTTCGTCAAGTGTAAAACTTTACGTGAATTATGATCAAGGAACTTGAACTGGCTCTCTCTTGACACTATCGTGTTTAGATAAAAACACTGGCGACACTCGTTTTTAAATTTTCAAAGCAAAGACTAATGCGTTTCAAAATGTACAGCAGACTATAAAAGACTGGCACATTCGAGCAGTTACCTGCTCCGTTGAAAAAATAAGAGTGACATCTGACAAACTACATCACTCAAAAGCTAGGAATTTATTTTCAAAATTAATAATAAATAGGTAAGCCATGACTCTACTATGATCAATGTAACATGAAAACAAAAAAATGTTTGGTAGAACCAACCCCTGAACCTCCACCGCCCGATCCTTGCAAGATACAAAAGCGTAAGCAATTAGAGAAGGCCGGAGTCAAGATCTGTGAGAAACCACCGGTCCCCCAGCCGCCGCCGCCGCCAGAGTGTTTAGCGCTTTGCATAGAAAAGGTAAAGAATCCTCCTATTAAAGTCAGAAGTCACGACCTGCCGATAGTTTGTTCCGTCGAGCGCGAGGTGACGGGAACCTCGAGGTGCGACGACATCCAGTCCGCGGTCGCCGCTCACCCTGACCTGCCCTGGCCCGGCTGCCCCCCCACACCGACCATCCCACCACCCCCGACCCCGGATCCCTGTGAAGAACAAGCCAAACGATACAAATTAGAAGAGTGTAAAGAAAGAATGAAAAGATATCTAGAATAAAATGGACCCTTGTAAAGATAATGCTAAAAAGAAAACCTCAAAAGAGAAACCCAAAAATCCTTGCCAGAAGAAAACATTCTTAGAAAACTTTATCGACAAATTAAGACCTAAAAACTCACACAATAACTTTAAGAAAAGGTCGACTGTAAATTTTGAGAAGCGAATAGCGAAACTGGAAAATCTCATAAAGAAGCTGCAAACTGAGATAACCGAGCTCTCGACCAATGCCGAAACTTCTATGAAGGAATTCCAGATGGCCAACCGTGCCTCGGCAGACACGGCGTGTTTGCCCGTTGAAAGTTCAGGCGCCAGCGCGTACTCCTGCACGCCGTGCCAAATAAAGACAATAATCGTTAAAGATATTAACTTCACACGTGAAGATATCGAGAAAATAACTAATAAAATTCCAGAATTACAAAATCTTTTTGATTTCGATGGATCATGTTGTTCCTCAGAATCGAGAAATAATGTAAACGAAGATGCCGATAAAGATGATTATGACAACATCATGGAGGAGGAAGTTGACAAATTAATATACGAACTGAAATCAGAAATATGCAACAAAATGGGATCCACGCAAGGCATTGGACCCAAGTTGAACAAATCAAACAATGACATACCATGAAAAACCGTATTTTTATATTGATCACATGAATACAGAGTTTAAAGTTCTTGTTTTGCGATATTTTGTTATGTAAATTATGACAAAACCCTTGAAATAAATTAAAAAATCTCTCAAATGCTGTTTCATCGTGCGATCCAGTTTGAAACACCCAGTACCCAAGTTAAAGTACAAATAAGTAAGGCAAATTTCCTTTTTTCTTTGTCGTTTTTTATAGCAGAAGGCAGGCGGTTCTCCTGGTATTAAGTGACCGCTAACCATAGACATCTGCAATAAGCTAATGGATAGGAAATGGAAATTTCCTTTTCCTACCCATCCTCCTTTCCGTTAAATTCTCTTCTTGCCATCCTTTCCATATTAGAAAAAATAGAAAGTGGAAAAAAACTAGGATTAAGCCTCTGGCATCTCATCAGACGTAACGCAGAATAGTTCTACTTCACGCATTCCTACTGTTTGGTGTGTATAAGGTTGCGTTTTGTTGTTGCAATGTTTAAAAACCTTTTCATACATTTACAAACATTTTTATATACAAATATTTTTTGTTGTTATTCCAGATCTGACTTCATTCCTTTTCAATTTGTTGTGAAGTTTTCAAAAACGAGTTGACTCGAAATCTTTTAGGATTAATTCAATCTTAAAAATATTTGTCAGTCAATGCTGTTGATATTATTATAATACCCCACGACCTTTACACAAAATTCGGTAACCTTTCTTTAATAAAGGTAAAGAAAATGTCAGACGAGCAAGATTCGTCTTAATCAACCACCACTCTGTTCCAACTTCTGCAGTATAAGCAAAAGAGATACGAGATAATCACCTGTTAGAAAAAGAGAATGTTAAAGAACAAGAATAGACCCCTGGAATATCGGCTAAAGTAGACAGCATTTCATTAGTGGGTACCCGACAGAATCAATTTTTTGTTACGGTTCAATGAATTACTTCAGTCTTTGTTGGTATCAATTTAGCTGTCAATTGAATGTTAATTTTGACTGCTTATAATTTAACTTAGGGATATTGTCAAACATAACACTGTGTTGAAGAAAAGTAAAGATTTGGGTTGTCTTTAATTTAAAAAATTAAAAAAAAACCACGCTAAGTTCCGTTATGGTATCCATTGTTATTTAAACTTTAACACATAGATGGCGCTATACTCAATCTTACGATTATGTTAAGGAAATTGTGACTATTTAAATTATTGGATCGTCATCGGTCCTTGATAAGTTTGCAATATTTCAAATTAATACGTTTTGCAGGGGTTGAAAATCACGTTCAAAGCTTCTGTTACATACATACACACCAAGCTGATTAAAAGCGTGTTAATTTTTTTTGACGAATTTGTTTATTTTGATTACGCCCATAGCTCATAAAGTGTGCATGTATGAGGGGCTGTTACAATAACAAACTTGTTGCTGTAGCCCTTCGTGATCAATTTCCACTATCTCTCATCTATATTATTGTAATATAATAAAGCTGAAAAATTTGTTTTGGTTATAGGCTATTTAAATCACGCTAAACGACGCGGCGTGTAAAACCACGGGATCACATCTAGTTTCTCTATATGGTTAATAAATAAAAATGGAGTAGTTTTAAAAATTTAATAGCACTAACAGTTATAGTATATTCCATACAAAATACAACATTAAAATATACTATTTCTATATACTTTCGATTATCCACGTATCTAAAGAAGCGGTAGACAATGACTAGAAAACGTTCTTCTCGTTTCATATAAATATATGGAAGAAAAACTAAGTTACACATACTTAAGAATATCGAATGTTCATAAATACGTATGAGGAAAGATATACAGACAGCAAAAAATCGATTACAAAATATATAATTGCACATTTTGGCACAAAATTTCATAAATATAAGTTTTTTACTATTTTTCTTTTTAATTTTAAGGCACATTGCCGCGCACATTACATCAAATAATTTTGAACAGTAAGTTAACATGTTACATAAATTTATATTAAAATTAAAAGCATATAACATCAGTACTTAACTTCCAAATTCTTTTATACATATTAAAACAATCCATGTTGAACAATTAGTAATTAAACATTCCAATAGAAATCATAATTTCCATATTCTAATAGATTTACAATAGGAAACACAAAATGGCGACATGACATGCCATTTGTAGCACACGTGACATTTATTTTATAGGTTATATTTTTAATCTCCTGTACTAACACATTGTACTAGATTCATTTTCTTAAAATAAAGACAATCTATTAATTTAATAAACCTTTGTTCAAAACAACATATAAAAATAATATTTAATTTAATAACAAAGTAATATTTTACTTTTGAATTTAACAAACTCTATATAATAATTTTAATATAAAATTATATTTTGTTTCGGGTACAATACGCGAGTTACAGTTTTAGTTATATTCTATCTTCATTTACCCTGAATATCTATAGCAGGCACAGTCATTCACAAATAAATTCCTTTAAAAGATAAAGTAACACAAAACTAATAAATTTCCTGATAAACATTCACGCGTAATAAAAAAATATTGTATAATTATTACTTGGAAGAAAAATACAATTTACATTTTGGTCATCATATATAATAAATACTTTTTTTTTAATACAACTTGACAGTTTATTTTCTTTTTTAACTTGCAACGTCGTGAACAAAAGCTATACGTAACCACACTAAAATATTATATTTACAAATCAATAATCGGCGTCACCTCGGCACCCCGGAGGTGCCAACTGGGGCAGCCCAAAAAACCCTAAACGGGTACAAAAAAGCCTATACGGTTGCCAACCAGTATAGGAGTAACTAGAAGCCAAAAAATATTTTGCTGTCAAATTTATTTTTTTCTCGGAGGAGGTTGCATTGGTGGCTGGTGGAAAGGATGATACTGCCGAGCAAAGATGTTATCCTGTAACAAAAAAATATACAATATAATTTTAAACATAACTAAAAAATAGAAATGAAACTTTGTATGCTGGTGTTGTAAAAGATGAATATATTTTTTTGTTTCATAAAATGTAATTCAGACCGTCCCGGTTTTTCAGAAAGATCTATCCATACAAGATGGATATTATCGTAACGCCTGTTTCATTCACAGAGCAATAATTTACAAATGCAATTGTAGTTGCAATGAACTGTATACTTTTGTGTGGCATCAGATTCATGGTCCAAAAAAATACATTTGTACAAGTTTTTTTAATTGAAATAAGATATAGACGAAGAACGTATATTGGTTTATGTAACCCATCGGATAATTACCTAGACGAGACTGATGGAATTATTGATTTAAAAATATTTAGGATAAATTAAATAGACAATAGCATTTGAATTATGTTGTGCACGGAGATATGTGCAAAGCGATTACTTCCTTAGCCTCAATAGGGCTAAAAAAATGAGAGCTTATTTAAGGATAGACTCACCAGGTCGCTCGGTCCGTTCCCAACAGTTTTCATTTTCCGCTCTTGCAATATTATTTGGTTTGCGGCGCTGCAAGAAACCAAAACACATTACTGATGCTCAACGGTTTATATACAGACAGATAGAATTATCGTAGTATGTAGAATACATTAATATATATTCAACCTCTTTTGGTACTACCAAAGTGATTGACTTTATGTAAGAGTCTTAAAATATATTATATTACTCAAAGTAAGTCGACATATAATACGATAGAAAAAGTCCTCACGTGTCCATCTCCTCTTGCGTGAGGTCGAGCGCCTCCTGCATCTCACGGGAGGTGCTCTGGATGAAGTCCTTATCGCAGTACTTGCCCAGGCCCTGCTCCGTCAGTACCTGGACAATACATTTGAGTACTCGTTAATAATACGGCAAAGGATGGAACAAGTTGGCTGCATCGTTGTGGATAGCTTCAAGGGAAGAGTAAAGGGCATCTGTCAGTGGATCGCAATGCTAAACGTGTAGAGATCACTTTTCGGAGCCCCTTCAGCCTTGTCACTCCATGGAGCATCCGCCGGAGCGACCTAAGGGCACGGCTTCCCAATCCGGTCATATAAATACAGTAACGCCCCAAGCCGAGGGATACCTTCCCGTGGGATAGGAGTTTAAGACCCAATATAGGTTGCGAACTAGGTTGAAAATAAAACCCGATATGGTAATATATGACCCTATATGGCAATAATAACAATTTGATTTGACATTTAACTATAACTTCAAGTTATACGCGAAATCAAATTACAAAAATTCCCAGCGAGAAAGATAAGAAATGAATGCGTGTAAAGCCGCGGCAACAGCTAGTTTTCTAAATGATAACATAGAAAAAAAAAATTTTACACTAAAATTAGGTTTTGACGCTAATATGGAAGGAGGAGGCGAGCAGAGGTGGCCCAGTGGATGAGGCCCCGAACAAACTCAGACAGGCGCTTCACTTTGTGCAATTTATTTCATCACCACTGCTCCAAAAACGGTGAAGGAAAACCTCGTGAGGAAACCGGTATGTCTTAAAACCACCAAATTCGAAGACATGTGACATCCACCAACCCGCACTGGGCCAGCGTGGTGGATTACGGTCCCTCTCTCGAAGAGGAGACCTGTCCCCCTGCAGTGGGGAAACATACTAAAAAAAGGCTGATTTATTACTATTTATATAATTAGGAGAAACTCACTCGAGCGATAAGGCTCTCTGCTGGATTCTCTACACAATAAGGCACGGCGTTGTTCTGTCTGGGCGTTTTGTCACGATCTATAATCAAACATATAAGACATTAAAATTTATTGTTTGCGTAAAAGAAATTTCAACCAAAAAATATTATTGATTGAGAATTCAATTGATAGTTTCTTACAGGATTAGTTCAAACATATGCATTCCGTTAGAATTTTACAAATCAACTTTTTAAAGAATTACCAAGAAGGTAGCTAGATAATATATACTTCATGCACAGAAAGCTCAATAAAGTTATAGCTTGTTTTTTTTTTTAGATCATTCAACCTGTTACCATGAAGTGGGGTCGGCACAACACGTTTCCTTGTTCCACGTCTTTCCTATCAAGAGATATCTCAATTGTTACTCCTCTCTTACTCATGCCATCCTTCCTTCAATCTATCTTTTGTCAGGTCTACCCCTAACGACATAGCCCTCTACATATATGCCATTCTTCCGACCTCATAAACCATACTAACTTTGCTTTGCTAAATAATATCAACCACTAATGCTACTTTCAAACTTCCCCTAATCTACTCGTTTCGTACCTTACCCACCACTGCGGAGAACATTCAACAAAACATATTGTCGTCTCAGTTTTCTCAGAGAGAAAGATAGAGAGGAACCTTGTATCGCGACAAGTTTATACATCAATGGAAACTAGGAGTAATTCATTCATGTTACGCCACATATCCATCTTAACATTGGCATTTCTATAGTTATTGTCTTTTGAAGAAAATAAATTTCTATATTAGAGAAAATATCCATTTTTATTTGTTTTGTTACTTCACTTGATGTATTAATAATATAAATCTACATTACTATCAAAGTTAGTTAACATTTTGATTTTGTTAATATATTACATTTTTCATTTCATACATTCCAAATTTTTAAACCAACATAAATCATTTATTAGACAAGCAACCAAAAGAAACAAATCCTTGTAAATTAAGAAGCAATAGATAATAAACAAACTCACACAAATCACAACACACTAAAACATAACACATGTTATGGTAACACAATCAAAACAAACTCAAAACATAACACATATTATGATAGCACAATCACAACACACTAAAACGAACTTACGGCTGTTTCTCATATTCTGCATTAAATCATTCGACGTTTTTCTGGAAACGTTAACGTTATTCAATACTGGTGTCATTATTTAAATGATTTCAAACTGCCTCTTCCATTAAAAAAACTGCGAAGTATATCCATAGCCCACCAGTCCGTTTTTTTTATGAAAGACGGTGGCTAACGAGCAAGCGGTTCACCTGACGTTAAGTGACAGCTGCCCATAGACAACCGCAACAAGCAAATGAGTCGCAGATGCTACCTTTAATGGACATAGGAGGTCATAGACAGGAAAAAGGATGTTTCCTTTTCCTGTCCATCCCCTCCCCATCCAATCATCCTCATTAGGAAAGGATGGCAAACATAAATTCGTTAAACAGTTAAGGATTTAAGCTTTTATAATCTGTTTAAAAATATTTGTACTATCGACAGTAGTATTTTCAATAATAATGACCCCAGTATGAGTTACATTTATAGATTTTAATGTGCCATGATGTGACGTAGAACACGGACAACATTTACAAAAGAAACTATTTATAAATTAAGAAATACACAGAATTACGCAACGAAATTTATAAAAATAAACATATCGTTAAATTGTGTAATAAGTAAGTTCATTGTTATAGAAGAAGGTGGTAAGAAGGTGACAAACTAGTTAGCGTATCACCTCATATTATGGGACCACTACCCATAGTAGGGATCAGCAACAAGCTAATGCGCTGCCTATCAGTTGAGACAAACAGGAAAAGGAAGACAAAAATACAACATCCTTATCCTATTCATCCCCTCCCCCATCGCACCCTCTTCCCCTTCACATCCTTTTCTTCTTATAAAAGGAAAGAGGAATAGTATACTTCTACTTCACGCCTCTGCGAGGTTGTGGTACTTCTCCGGTTGAGCCGGCCCTGCACTGCAACAGATGTTGTTGCGGCCCCTTCCGCTTAACGTATACTCACTCAATAACTCTGAATATTCTTTCGGAGTCCTTGCCGTGTAGGAGAGGCTGCATCGCTATCTCCTCGTCACTGTGATGACCGTCGTCGAATTTTCTTAACATAAATAATACAATACAATCTATTTTATCTAATAAAATAATTGATAAAGGGAAATATATGTCCAAGGATCAAGAAAAGTGGGGAACGTGAAAACATTCGTTGTTTGCTAAATTAGGTTAGTGTCACCGAAGTCCATGCGTTGCTGACCTTTAAGGGAGGAGTGCGCCCTCTTCTTGATGGACCAGAACAAAATTATGTCAAATGACCTGTTTTACTCTAACCTAATGTGAGGCACAATAAGGTAATAGGGTTTTTATTGGATTCTGCAAGGTTCATTCTTTGGACCGCAACTATTAAATATGGTTGATAAATATGTCAAAATTATTTTTCTCTTGTATTCGAAAGAACATAGGTAAAACTATCTGAATTTCGTTTTATTTTAGATTAAGCGATGTACTTACGAATCGTCTTCTGGCATTTTCCCATCTAAACCCAATTCTCTTTGCATCATCAAACTAAGAGATTGTCCCTTAGATGCTCCTAGAATTAAAAGTTATAAATGTTAAGGTGATTATTGTATAATAAAAATGAACAAGGAAATATTAAAAGTCAACTCTTTATAACGACACTCGATTTAACGACGACGTCTAAATTACTTGACTTTATTTGGTTTACCATGTTATCTATACAATGATACACTCTCTGTGGAATTGTCTATTCTCTCTTTCTGTCCTTCTATCTACCTCGCTCACTCATCCTACGTTCCGTTTCATTACCATTCCTACATCCATATGCTCAAATATGTTGAACTACCACCTTTACCGGTTGTTCTCTTCTCAGGCCTGGGCGAAGGCGGCTTGTAGAAACCGTCTCTGCCGCGCTTTTTGATCGTCGTCCACACGGCGCCGAATAAAGTGTGGTTACGCTGAAAATTAGTCACAGATTCATAATACGGCAAAAGAAAATATTTTAAATATCATCAAACATCTAGTAGTGTTAGAGCCCGCTAAAACAGCATCTGTTGGTTTAATTTCAGTCCACCTCTTTACCATCCTTTCCTAACAAATCGTCATAGTCGTAGAATACCGACGGATCTGACAAATAATGATTAACTAAAAATATTTTGGCGGATGTGTTATCTGTCGAATGTTCTATTTTGGTGGGCAGGCGGTTGGTAAGTTGACTTAACAACCACCTGCTTAATATGTAGTAATAGTTGATGTAGGTAGGTTATCTTAAAAAACACAAACTATTTGTAAAGTATACATATTTCGTATTTTTTTCAAAACCGACATTATTCTACGATCATGACGAAATATGAGACGGGAATGGGATGAGGATTAGACGGGGGTATTGATAGGAAAAAGAAACATCCTTTTTCCTGTCCATACCCTCCTCTATCCAAGTAAGGTAGGCAACGCATCTGCTAAACATTTCCTTCTCGTCGATGTCTATGGGTAGCGGTCACTTAACACCAATGACCCGTTGCTCGTATGCCACCTTTTCCCATAAAAAATAAGACTCTTGTTGACATAACTCACCCTATGCATAGGTTCCACAGCCTCTGGCGCGATCTCATCCAGATTACCAGATATAGCTCTCTTGAGTTCAGGACCTGCTTCATGTAGAGTCCGTAGCCCTGCTTGCAGCGTCATCTGGTTGTTTTGCACCGACGCCGCAGCAGCTTGTTCCTTACGCTTCCTAAACCTGTTATATATCAAATTAAATCTGTAGAGAATCAAAAATAGCTCCAATTTCTTCTATTCTTTGTGAATTAAGAACTAAAATTCCGTGAAGGTTAGTCAATTCTATTTCTAAGAGAAGGGGGTGTAAAATTTGAAAAAACGAATCTTTGTTTTGTTAGTACAACCGTGAAGAAAATTGTCACCATTATTTTATTCCAAAAACATGTCTTCTCTATGTGAATGCAATTGAACAAATGTTGAATAGATATATGTTAGATAAAAGCCAATTGTAAAAATAGAAAACGAACGCCGATTTGCACATGCAGAATTCCGGATAACACAATATGATCACGCTCAAATAACACGCAAAATGTCAGCAAAACAAAGAAAAATAATAGTGGAATTGGACGATGTACATGTGTGCGATATTTGTAAGCGAGTGATTGTGAACAACAGAAATGTTACACACGGAGAAAACATGCCTTGGAACGTTCGGAATATATCGGAAAAGTCATGCTGTGAACTATATTCGGGAAATAATCCTTGACAATGCAGGAAAGCTGAAAATAAAACACTTTTTGTACACAAACATACAATCGTCTTTAACTTGAAATATACCATCAAATGTTTTACTTATGAAAAAACACATTACTTAAATAACTGTTAAAAATAATACGCCCATAAAACCCTCATGAAAATAATCTAAACGAGCTGATAAAATTTCAAATCGATTTCTCTTTAGAGAATCGATAAATCTGATTTTCCGTTTATTCTTTCACATCCCTTATTAATGTCTCACTGACAGCTGTCAAAACTATAATATTGTGACAGATAGAATCGATTAAAGTTAATTGATACTGAGGATATAGTTTTTAGCATTTAAGAATAATTATTAATTAATAAAGTCGATTGTATCAGTGTCTCTAGAATAGAGTAGGACAGCATTATTCGCAATAAAAACTTCCAAAAAAGGTAGAAAACTTTAAAGCCAGGCCTCGGGTTCATCGACGGAGCGATATCACATTATCGATCGGCAAACACCGAGGCACAAAAGCGTAAATACAGCAGATTTGTATTCGGAGTTGCTTATAGTTTGGTTGACTTACGCATGGTTCCTATAAAATAGAAATAATATATGTTAATTTTGGATTAAATTCGGATACTATTAAATTGGGAATTGCAAAGTTACATATACTAATTATATAACAAAGAAATGATAATACACAACATTACATCTTTGTTTATTTGAAGAAAACCTTCAAATTCTTACTTAGACCATAGACAATAAAATCAGATAGTATTGAATAAAACATAATAAATTACTTTCGAATCGAAGAAAGCTCGATGTCAAAAAAACACCTCAATAGACGTACCTTCTGAAGTAATCTTGTATGAGGAACGTGGCATAAAACTTGCCCACTGTTATTTCATTGGGATCTCCTGGTGGAGGGACCACTTGATCCAGAAGCTTCGGTGATGTCCGCTTCCAGATTTTTTTGATGATAGCTCTCAGTTCTGTATTGCATTCATCTATGACCCCTGTTTCAATACGGACGCTTCAATAGTTTGCACGTAAATTAAACTGTTATAACCTTAAGTTTAAGCCAAAATCTCTCTCTCTCTCTCTCTTTCTCTCGAACTTACACTTAGCACATTCTTACTGATATACATCTATATAAGTAATTGGCTAGGGCCCCTCTTGACTCCTTTTTTAGTAACGATGTAAAATTATGTTCATTTTGCATTACCACTTTTTTTAACCTTTTCACGCCTGAACCAAGATTGTTTGGAGCAGAAGGTGGCATGTGAGCAAGTAGTTCACCCGATAATAAGGGACCGCTATCATTGGCAACGAGGTAATGAGTTGAGGATGCGTTGCCTACCCATGATAATAAAAGTAGAGGCCAAACAGAAGAAATGATATTTCCTTTTCCTATCTGCTCTCCCTTCAATCCTCCGGCATTTATTACGATCGTAGGTGAACAGCGATGCCGGTCCACCTTGTAAAATAAGGTCCCCTGAAGGTCTAGCGTGCTCGATATTTACCAAAATTACTATTTACTTATTAAATTCGTTATTTAATCTGCTGTCACCATGTAATGAAACGCCATATTGAACAAGACTGGTGTTTTAATATACCTCCACAATTAACCACTAAAGCATAACATAATAATTAAATACTACAAAAAAAGCTTTGATTTTGGTATTTCCAGAAGCACGATTGAGACTATCCATTGCCGAATTTCATTTAATACTTTTACTGAGTTGTTTGCTTTGCTGTTTTAGTCACATACTAAAGAAAGTAGATGTAGAAGCGAGAGAGGAGTGCTAGGATCACAACAAATGGGAATCTCTCTCTGCCTACTCTTCTGGTTCACGAATACTTTTACAGATATATCATAAATATCGCATGTGCATCTGAACTGTCTCAATATACACGTCACGAATAACATACCTGTAGTTTTGATCTGTAATTGTGTCCGTACAACTGCAAAGAGCGTCGCGTTGAAGTTGACGGTGCCGTCGGAGTTGAGCGGCATGTTCATGGAGACCAGTCGCTTGCACGCTGTTCGGTGCGGGCATAGCTTGCCGAAACCTGTGTTCATAGATCATTCGTTTTAAATAACTGAGAGCTACATTATATCCCTTTCTATTTAATTTAGTTACAAATATAATCAGCTATAATATTTACACATACCTTTTATATGAAAGTCATTATAGTTTAAATAAAACACTATAGACATTGTATTTAATATCGCCATAACTTATTGTAGTCAATGAATTATTGTCAAAATACTTTTGTACGTTCTAGTTTTTGAAATAGGTAGAGTTTCAAAAGTGGTAGAGTTTCAAAAGTGGTAGAAGACGCAACAACATCTTCTGTTGCACAATTAGGCCGACTCGACCGATGAAATACCACGACTAAACAGAAGACAAACGTGAAGTAGAAGTATTCTCCATTTCGTCTGAGTGAGAAATCATGCATGTACAAAAGACCGGCTTGGTCGTTTGTACATGCATGATGAACAGGAATGAAGTTACTGGCGTCTTCTAGTTATTATCAATGTTGTATTGGATACTCACCTAACGGGGGACTGATTTTCCTGAGCAGAGTCACCACATCCAAATGCTTTATCCTTCCCTTTGCGTCCGGATCATATTCGCTCCACAGCCTACGAAAGTTCAATGTAATATTCTAACTTCTCAGAATAGCGCGGTAATACTATCTAGCTAGGATTCATTTTTAGAAAATGTTTTGTCCGTGTTTTCAAGGATAATAAATATCTATTCCGAAACAACGACAATATAAAAATCAAGGCCACAAGCGAAGAGCGGAGCTCGGTCCACACAGCTAGTATACCGCCCCGGCTTCGCACGGGTAGCACATATAGCCAGGAAAACTAGCGTGCCCTGCGACAGCTTAGATGACAAAAAAAATTGAAAATTTGAGTGATTTCATATAAATAAATATACTTTGTTCCACAACAAGATGGATTTTTTGTAACCGAACGTATAAACACGTTAAAATTCGTGAATACCAAAATATTTTCGAAAAACAAATTTTTCTCACAATGCCTTATAACATTAGCTAACTATATTACACAATTTCACTTCACTTCTCATGATTTCTATCATTTCCGATGAAAGTATAATGGCCGCCGTGTATGGTAAGTGACGTTTGTTTGTTTACAAAAATATATCTTGCTATGAAACAAGGTACATAAAAATTCATATACAGTAACAAAAATTTAGATATAAAAAATATCCTATCTTTTAGTTTGACGAAACTACACATATGACCACATTTTATCGTCACTGGGAGTTTCGGGGTAACGGATGCTTGTTGCCACCCTCCATAAGAAAAAGTTTATCCCAGACAGATATCAGAACACGAGATTTTTGTATATATATAAGTAGTTTTTAGTCTTTCAAACAATACTTGGTAAAAAATCAAAGCATACCTGACGAACTCGTCCAAATGATGCGGTCCTAGTATAGACCAGTCCCTCGTCAGGTAATCGAAGTTGTCCATTATGACGGCCACGAACAAGTTGATGATCTGAGAGTTTTAAATAATCTATAAATACAACAAATATATAACAATAAATAATAACAGTGGTAGAGCCCGCAACAACAACATCTGTTGCACGAATAGGCCGGCTCGACCGGTGAAATACCACGACCTCACAGAAAACAGGCGTGAAGTAGAAGTATTCTGCGTTTCGTCTGATGAGTGAGGTGCCTGAAGCCTAATTACAGTCCTCTTCCCCTGCCCACCCTTTCCTCATAAGGATAGGATGGGAACGGGAAGAGGATTAGACGGGGAGGGGGTTAACGGGGAAAAGGAAATTTCCTTATTCCTAGTCTATGCCCTTCCCAGTCCATTAAAGGTAGGCAACGCATCTGCAATACTCTTGCGTGTTGCGGATGTCTATGGGTAGCGCTCACTTAACATCAGGTGATCTGCTTGCTCGTTTGCCACCTTCTTCCATAAAAAAAAATATATATATACGCACGTCGTAAACTAAATGTAAACGTTAAATTTCCACACTAGGGGTAGGTAGACACAAGATTTAGTAGGTAGCACAGATATAAAATGTTACTACGTGTATAAAGGGTTACGGATAATTGAAATTTAACAACAACAGTGGTAGAGTCCGTAACAACAACTCTTGCACGAATGGGACGGCTGGATTGTTGAAATACCACGACCTTACAGAAGACAGATGTAAAGCAGAAGTATTTCTGCGTTCCGTCTGATGAGTGAGGTAGCAGTGGCAAAATTCTGTTCCTGTTCCCATTCTAATTAGAAAAGGATAGGTACAAGGATTTCGAAGAGGAGTGGATGGATAGGAAATTTCTTCCATTAAAGATAGGCAACGCATCTGCAACTCATTAGCTTGTTTCAAATGCCTACAGGTAGTTGTTTCACGTTTTCCACCTTTTTATATAAAAATAGGTTTATATTTCTATTAGGCTAGAGTTATTAAAGAGTAATTATTACTAACCAGAAACGTACAAAGGAGAGAGAACGATATGAAGTAAGGGAACGCCAGTATGGTGCCGCAAACTTCCTCCGAGATGTCGGTGGCGTTGCCGATGCAGCGCACCTGCTCTCCCGGCAGCTCGGCGCCGTTGGGGGAGAGAGACATCATTATGTCCTGCCATGCCTCACCTACAAATGAAGATTAGTATTCAAAATGTTTCCCCATCCCATCTTTTCCATTTTAGAAAAGGATAAGGGGAAGGAAGAGGGAGAAGAAACATCCTTTGTCCCGTTTATCCCTTCCTCAGTCCATTAAAGGCAGGCAGCGTATGTTTTCTTTATGCGCGTATGGAGTATTGCATGAAAGGTTCACAAGACCTATAAACTATCTGGAGCAGAGTATTATTTGAGGGCATTCATTTGTATTAAGTAGAAGTATTTACAATGTTCCTGTGGGATCATGCTCTGGACACTAGACCAGGTATTTGGTGTAAAAATGAACTATATTATAATTTCACCTTGTCGCTACAATCTGTTTTTCAACTATGATCTTATGACTTTTTGGTTTCTGAAATTATTAAAAAAATATGATTTTTTGAATCCTTTTATGAAGCAGGATAGCAGTATTTTGTTGAATTTTTTGAATCCTTTTATGAAGCAGGATAGCAGTATTTTGTTGAATTTATCCATTTTATGTCACAAATATCGAACCAACAAATTTATCTTATACGATATTCAT
>JWHW01020045.1:6982-21446 GCA_000931545.1 Papilio glaucus | reverse complement strand
TTTGTTAGACACATTTTTTAATTTTTAAGTTAAGTTTGTGTAACACAATTCTATTAAATAAAGTAATAACTAAACTAATATACCCTTTCTACCACCTACAGAGTACAAGCCCCTTTGTTGAGTACACCACCTATGGGTAATTTTTAATTAAAAAACATCTATCTCCTTACAGCATACATAATATCAGTCCAGCCTTCAAGTGTGATGCACTGGAACACGGTGAGCATCGAATAACCGATATTGTCGAAGTTGGTGATGCCGTAGTTTGGTCCCTTCCACTCTGACTCCTTGCACTGTTGTCCAGGCTCACACTGCACGCCCACATCCGGGTCTTTGCTGCAAACCGATGGCTCCTCTACCATCTCTGAAAATAGGGTTTACAAAACATATAAATGGCATCGGTTTAATCGACTGACAATCCAGGAACTAATCCAATTTCATCACAACGCAAGAGAATAACTTCTGATGAAACAGAAGAATTGCGAGGTTGTGATAGTATTTAAGTAAAAAAGAGTGTATTAGGAAAAGGGGAGAGTTGCATACAATAAGAGATTTGGACTATCAAATATCTCACTCACCTCCCAGAATAAGAGCAAAAGAACTAGAAAATTCTTATACTACTGGTGCTCCATGAGAATTTTTTTTCGTCACAGAGGCACAGGTTTTGTCTTTTATTGCATCTTTACCCATGTTAATATTATCCATAAATAAACCTTACTTGATAGACCATCAAAAAATAATACACCTTCAGTCCCCTCTAAGCGAAGGCTGTTTTACCCGACGAACATAGTTTGTAATGTATATCCATTCCATAATGACCTCTTGTAGCCTAAACTTCTGAATTTGAGTAAGGTGTCATTAGATTCGTATTCTTTCCGGAAGTGTGATATATAATGTGATAAATGATGATTAGCTTTATCATCTTACCAGTGCCGTTATAAAAGCAGGTGTTGTGAAGAACTCCAGAGAAGAGCTCGAGGCCGATGATGGCGTAGATGATGATGACAAAGAGAACAAGGAAAGCGATGTGGAATAATGGAATCATCGCTTTCAAAATTGAATTCAGAACGATTTGTAGACCTGGGAAAATGAAGAAATGGAGATTAGACGTATTAGCGTTACCTCCCTTAATCCAAACTGAATAAAGGTTTTTACATCGTCATAAATAAGTAGCTTGGCAAAATGTTACATCACCTTTCTGTCCATTTCAAGCTTTAATTATACAGTTTTATTGCCGATATCAAGCAAGCTTCTTACGTCCCAAATGCGTAACAAGTGTGTCGGTCGGTCGGACACAACATTAGCAAAAGCAAACCGAATGCATCAGAAAGGATCTGTGACGATTAAAATTAACAGAGATAATATTAAAATTGATACTCACTTGGTACCCCAGACACTAGCCTAAGCGGCCTCAGTACCCTGAACGCCCTTAAGGCTTTGACATCGAAGGAGTCTTTAAAAAAATCTTGAAGTATCATACTAACTATTCTGAAAGAAGAAATAACACAGCAATTTATTTAACCTATTTGACATTTGAAGTGGTGAATTGTGATGTCAATGAAAGGCAGGGTTCCCGACTGGACTGATTTATTTCCGAATTCACTTCATAATTACGTATGTAATTCTATATCTACCCACATTATAGTAATTGTAAACTACAAAGAAACAAAGAATTACAAGGTAATTACTTTGCAATAGTGAGCGTCAGGTTTTAGACGAACTTATACTGCACAGATTGGCGACATTAAGAAATGAATCGAGTGTACCCGTAATGGATGAGCATAACGTAGCTGTATAACTGCAGCAGTAGAGAGAGATATGCAAAGATGATGCCAAAAGGAAAAGAAACAATTAAGAAGTTCTTTTGATGGATCTATAAAGAAATCATAAAGTAACTTACCCAATCGTAACTATAGTAAAATCTAAACTGTTCCAAGTATTCCTTAAATAAGCACCGGGATGGAACAAAAACCCATACGCTATAATTTTCATAACACATTCTCCTGTAAATATCACCATAAAAATCCATTCCACCTTTTCCTGTAATAAAATTAAGTAATAAATTTTCGTTTTTTGTATATTTTAACAGTGGTAGAGCTTAACCGGTAAAATACCACGACCTCATAGAATACAAGCGTGAAGTAGAAGTATTCTGCATTTCGTCTGATAAGTGAGGTGCCGGAAACCTATTTCTAGTCATAGTAATTCTCTCCTAAGAAAAGGATGGAAAGGGGAAGAGGATTTGATGGAGGAGGGCTACGGATAGGCAAATGAGCAATGTCGCTAAACACTTCTTCTCAACTCTATTTCAAGTAAGCCCACCTGTTGTCGCTAACTCAACAGGTGTGAGTGGTACATTAGCCTACTGACTTTAAAATCTATGTCGGATACATCAGTTTTCCATTGAATGTCTTCGTTCCGGATTTGATTCATTTAGATACGAAGCATAGCTCCCTCCAACGCTCACTGCTTTTCTTATTTTAGATTTTGGTCTATAGTCATAATCTTCGTAAAGCATCAGGTAAATATTTTATCATTATTTGTCCTTTGTCCTATTGACCTTTGCCTTGGTGCATAAAAAAAAAAAAAAATTTAACTGTTGCTTACTAGTATTTGGTTAGTGTTATTTGTGTCACCGGACGGATAGGGCGTGAACACCGCCAAGGCGATGCAGTTCGCAAATATTGTTGTCAATATCATATATTCGAATGGTCTGAGAACACATTAAGGAAGTTATTGCTAACATTAAAAGATGATATGAACTACATACGGACACACAATACTTTGGAATTCCGCTTCACCCTTCTTTTATAATTTACACGCTACAATAATTTCATCCACATAACATATGAGGAACTTGTATATTCTAAATAATTGAACGCTTTTAAATATGTTTACTTTAAGAAAATAAGAATATCTAGGTCGCATTAATCGGAACAGTAGATGTCAGTTACTGCAACTCATAATACAAAGAAAAATAACAACCGAAGACCAGGTCGTAGAGGAATCTTCTAGCTAAAAAACCTGCGCCAGCGGTACAACGTAGGCATGAAATTACTGTTCAGCCATACTGATCGCCAACCTCTGCTAGGAGATGGCACTAGATGAAGAATGATTGATGATGATGATGATGAAGGAGAATTCCAATTCGCCATCAATCTAGTAACACCGACATTTGATGACTTAGCACAACTTAGCAAAGGATACTTCCATTCAACAATATCATAACATAGCTTTCTCAGCGGATTCTTGAGGCCTAAGCAGAAGAGACTTCTCTTTGGCTTCTCGGGCTGTGGCTTGCCTCTTGGCCTCGCAGGTTTCTTGGGCTGAGCGACGAGCGCCTGACCCGTGTCTGGACCTAGGCTGTCAGCCCCGGGTGTTGTCGCCCCAGTCACTTGTGGAGAGTCCGTGGCCATTTTCACCTGGAAATAATGAATTAGAAGTTATTTTCAAATTGAACCCGAGTTTAACATTCTGTACGTCCACGTTAACTAGACACCTAGAATCGCGGGTTACGCTTTTACCAGTTTTAGCCCCAAATTTAGCTCGGCTACCCACTTGTGAACTAAAGTATCCCGATCAAATAACAGATGAGGGTAAAAATTATTACACACTACCAACATATTGTCAAAATTATTACACAGTACCAACATATTGTCAAAATTATATGTAATTCTAGAGTTCTAGCAAATATCTCTGCATATATCTATATTTAAATATGTATTTCTATAAATATTTTGTATGGACGATATTAAGAAATCGAGATAAAGGAACAAATATGGTACACACTATATCCGTTTCAAATTTGAAATGAAATAAATTACGCGCGAAAAAAATTACAGAATTATCCATAAATGTTGAAGTATTCGTTCAATAAAGCTCGTTTACTCGCAACTCGAACATATTTATTTGTTACTCTGAACTGTTTACGAGGGCGAATGAGCGAAAAACGTCAAATTACCGGGAAATATTCGTCTCGTAAACAATATGCTAAGGCGGTTTAGCAGCATTTCAGTACGTTTATGAGCAGATCGTAAAGGAAGTAAGATGTGGATTCATACAGATTAAGGTGAACACGTGTCGGATTGGGAATTAATCTAAATAGAATATTAGTGGCGCTACAAACGGGAATTCTGAGAGTAAATGAGGGAATGCCTAACCAACAAAAGAGTTTTCTTTTGTTGGATTCATAAGTATATATATATATATATATAGCAACATAAGTTTTTCTATCATAATATACCTATATGTACAATAACAGTGATACGTCAGCTAACTTACACAAAACCGTAATACATTACATAGCTATACCTTCCTTATAAATCACTTCTTCTATTGCCGAAAAACGTATTAAAATCCGTTCAGTAGTTTTTGAGTTTATCGCGTTGATATAGACAGACGCGGCGACGGACATTGTTTTTTTTATTGGGTATGTCTAGACTTCGTATATGCGACCGCTGTCGAGGACGCCCCTCGTCTCCTCTCAGCTGGCTAGCTCGACCGTAAATTGTTAAGACATATTCTACCAATTTTCGTCTGATTGTTCAGCTTCAGTAACGTTATACAGTCAACCTTCTGGGATAGTCGTTTTATTTAACAAAAAATGTGTATGTATGCACGTAAAATGTTACACCTTCTTTGGGGTAGAAAAAAAAAACTAAAAATTTATTCCCGTGTGCCAGTATTCTTTATTTAAAAAAAAAACATTAATTGCAATTGATTACCTACGCTGTAATTACTAATAACTTACTTGAATGATACGTAAATGTAAAGTATTGTTATTTGTTGCCATGGTAACACAATTAGGTTGGTTAAGGTGTGGAGCATCGTAAAACATCATTCCATAATTTTTTCCTAAACGTGCCAAAAGAAGTTTAACTTCAGTATGTAATTGATCATCAGCACACAAGATTGAGAATTCCAGAGGTACTGCAGATGCATTGACGGCCTTTAAACAATCCTAAATCATATTGGTTTAGTAATAAAGATAAATTTTAAAAAAATACAGATAAAAATAAAGTAAACGGATGTGAATAACAACAAAGGAAAGGTTTATACTAATGTACTGTACAGGTATATGTGAGGTCCCCAGGTATAATCGATCAATGCATAGCCAGGGTGGCCCCCACCTTTGGGGAGGCGTCCGCAGGGAGATGCAGTTTACTTTTTCTCTTTGCTTTCATATCATGGATGGACGCCAATACAAACAAGCTTTCAACTATATTGGCTTCGATATTTTTATGTCGTATAGTAAAATGCCGCGCAAAAAATCCATTATAATTTGAATTCTTCAATAAATACAAAGCAATATAACTTTTTATTGTCTATGTATTTATGGCCAGATATTATTGATAAAAGAAAAAAATATAAATGGTTTGTTCCACTTGAAACATCGAGGTGACCGAAGTGGAAGAAACCATTTATACTTATTTTCTTTGTACGGAAACAAAGTGTTCGATATGGACTTTGAAATAGAATAAAATAAATATTATCAGCGTCACAGCGTCCGGTATGTCATGAGAAGCGAACAGAACTATACAAAAATCTAATAGATTAATGCAAGTTAACGTTAACAATACGAAGTGAATACTTGTGTATTGCTCTTTAAAAGCGCGTAGCGCTTTTCGTGAACACAGTGTAAAAGTACTTACTGTTCACCACTAAAGTCACCTACAAGATCACAAGCAATTCTTTAATATTTAATAAGAGTATCCAAAATAAAAAATGAGTGGCGGTGTTGGTAGCGGAGGCCCTAGGAGAACTTATATCGACCAGATTAGTGAGAGCATGTATGAATGTAGAAGTGAGAGTTGTGCAAGGATCGCGCCAAATGGAAATCCATGGTCTCTTCCTACCCTTTTGTGGGGGCGTGAGGGACATGTAAGCATTGAATACATCAATGCTCTTTCTTGATGCTCATATTGTATTATATATTTAGAGTTTTAGTGTAGTACTTGCATATTGCTCAACAATTTATTATAATGATTATTGACATAAAACAATCTAAACAAACCTCCGTGGTATTCTTAATGTTGTTTTTAAAAATTGAAAAACTCTGTACAACACGTTCCAAATTCAAAATTCAATAATAAACAAAAAACTTTTATAATGTACCGTTCTTTACGGCCAGATAGCATCCAAATGTCATTAATACAAAAGCTTTTGACACTCTAATACAGAGTATATAATTTGACCTTTGAACGATTCCGGCATGTATAAAATGTCAACCATAATGGATACACGACACATTGTTCACGGAAACTAATACAAAATCCAGCCGAGGGTGGCGCCAACGTTCCCGTCTTTATTTCATAAGAAACTTCATGAACCATGTAACACAGAACCTATACTATAATCATAGGCTTTTATCCAACACTAGGCGGTCGTGTTTCGAGTGGAGTTAAATATTACATGTTAGTAATAAAAATACATTTAGCTTTTATAATCGTTTTCCAATTAGTTAAGCCATCGCCGTAGGCTCCACTGTGTCACCTGCCAGCAACCAAACTCAAAAAAAATATTGTAAATCGCACCATGAAATTTAGGGAGGAACTAATGGGAACAAACCACAAAGATATGATCGTTGTAAACAAACAAACTTCGATTTATTGCTGTGGCCCATGGCTTCGCCGGCAATCGTTTCATTTGTAACTTGATTTTGTGTATAAATAACTAATGCAACTTATGTTAGGATTTATTAAAGGATAAAGGTACCCTAAGTTATTTTCTATATGCCTGACATTGTGAGCCTAATTATTATTTAACAAACAAACAAATAAAATCACATTCGCATCATATTGGGTTAGGATGGCAAGACACCGACCTTTTTGAATTAGATTGTAATTAAGATAAATGTTTGTGGTGTGATAATGCCAGTGGTTATTGGCGCACATGAAATCGAAATGCAAGGCTACCTATTGAACGGATATTGGTGGTCTTCGGATTTGTACGTTTGACAAGACATAATCTCAATGAAAGCGAAATCCAAACAGTATGTAATACTGGCAATTACAAATCTATTTCTTTACAAAGAAAAAAACGAAATGTTACTTTTTCAGATTTAAGTCAATAGACCAAAGAAACACTTATAGTTTTCGCAATATCTTTTCCCAAGATTCCTCTATGGTGATAAAACCAATTATCTTTTATCTTCAACTAGCTATTATAGAATTTCGGGTATAATAACAACAAATTATGGATAACATGTGTCCAAAAACTGTTATTATATAATCATGACATTACCATGGCAACCGATATTGTAAATGATAGTTTTATATGTCTCGGGAACGTTTCTATTTTCGAGAGAAAAGGTCCAAGAGTAACAGACAAACAAACATTCGCCTTTATAATAATAGTTAAGACGTCTGTAATTATACTATCCATTTGACAAAGTGATATTATTATATTATCATATAACATAGCGTACAGGTCAATTACGAGTCATAACAGAACATAGTATGTCATAGTCCGGCCTACACTAACTGGTTATTAATATCCCCAAGTATGCGCCATGGGGTAATTAGGTCGCCTAACATTAGCCAGCGTAAAACACTAGAAAATATCTTGAGAAGTTGATAAGTCATTTTAGCGAGTACTTTGGATATTTTAGTACTTATAATTCTCTGTGAGATCCTAGATTATACTGACCGAGTGCACATAACCGATGGGATGCCGAGATGTATGAATGTAGAAGAAACGAGAGAGGTATGCCAGGACCGTGCCAATACAAATCTCTGTCTACAACTCTGGGTTAAAGGTGTGAATACTTATATGTATATAATTTTTACGGATGTATTTGCCTACTATTTTGTAGTGAATAAGGTGATTGGTAAAGGAAAGAAAGACACGGAGGGATAGAAAGAAGTCGCGGGCGACCCTGAAGTCGTGAGAGATATCTATACGTCATCTCTCCGCATACCTATTGCTGTTCAAACATGACTTACACTTGAGTAATGCTAAACAAAAGCGCAATGTATCGGAACTAAAAGATGCGGTCGCGTTATTGGAGTGTAACATTTTAACGAGATGAATGTGTTGTGCCATGATGTGTAATTTCGTCCAACTTAAACGATATCATAGTTTAAATCTCGTTTTGTTGCGCTACCCGTGCGAAGCCGGGGTGGTCCGCTAGTGTAAAATAAAATAGTGGTTCGAGAAGGGAGTTCTCGAGCTGAACAGTTCACGAACGGTCTATAACACTCAGGGATAATATACCTTTTTAACAGTGAAAGAATTTTCAAAATCGGTTCAGTAGATCCAGAGATTACCCCCGACAAACTCACAAACTTTATTCCTTTATTAATAATATTGTATAGATAAAAAATAACAACATGAAATAAACTTATTAAAACTTCTGTCTTTCCTCTGATCAGTATATTTCACACTATTCATCCCTAAGTTCTAGCAATGATAAAAGAAAATGTAATTGGCACATTCTTAGATCCAGAAGTCTTGGCTGTACATGGATAGAATTTTCAGTTCAATAGTGAAACAATCTAGTAGATTGTTTCACTTTTAAACACTAGCAATTAGACCTAGCTTTGCTCAAAAAATAGCCTACATTCCTCGCTGATATTTCTATCAGTCAAAGATTTTTTTTAATAGGATCAATAGTTTTTAAGTTTATCCGGAAAGAAATAATTTTCTCTTTCTTTTTACTAGATTATTTGATTCAAATCTTTTTATTTATTTAAAATAACACTTTCTGCAGTTCACAACTCAATCTCACAGTTGACTTTGGCCAGTCACCACGGACATGTGAACGCCCGCTGTGACAACACTTCACGCGCCAAGGGAGGCCTACTATCTAGACATTCTATGCTAAACATTGACTTTATATAATGTATATTATACACTTAAACTATCGATATAGTCTCCAGTTACAGTACGAGTATAATCCTGTTTATAATTTTTGTAAAAGCTTATAATGTATACTGTTCAATAATTTATAATTTTTATAGAAGACGGTGGCAACGACCAAGCGGTTCAACGCCAATAGGACATTTGCAAAAAGCTAATGAGTAGCAGATGCCTGCTTGTAATGTGCAGAGGTGGAGATAAACAGGAAAAAGGATATTTTCCTATCCATCCTCTCTCTTAAAACCTCTTCCCATTTCCATCCTTTTCTTATTGGAAAAGGATGGGAAAAGGACGAGAATTAGGCTCTGGCATCTCACTCGTCAGAGGGAACGCATACTTCTTCTTCATGCCTATCTTCTGTGAGGTCGTGGTATTTCACCGGTCTTCCTGGCTCACAACAAATTTTGTTGGCTCTTCCACTGTTAAAATTTGTTCGAACATGTTGAAAAGACAAAGAAAGAGTGGTAAGGTAAATTTATGTTGTAATGGAATGACAGTGTGGATAGGGGATGTCCTGGAAGAGCTGATGTCGACCAGATTGGTGACAAAGTAAAGAAACACTATTGTCAAATTACCCATAAACGAGTACACCTGATGCATTTTAATTCGAGTGCCAGTACCGTGCCTAAGTAAGCCGTGATGTCTTATACATGCTGTGAAAAATTTCACAATAACAGTTCTGATATGCCCAATGAAAGGCATGTACAGATAACATAAAAAATTACGCATTTAGTATTTATGTACAGCTTAATTAATAATATAATTAAGCTATATGTCAGACACACGCCACATACATATCACAGAGTATAAATGGGTAGACACCTCGGGATAATACTAAAAAAAAACAAAAGTCAAATTTATTTTTAATCCTTTCAGCAGAATAATCTAATTCTATATATGAAGTACGGCGACCGCGCACGTGTCGGTTGAGTTCGGGGTGTCAGACGGGGTCAGCTGTGTTTGTATGGCAATCACGTATTAGTCTCATACATAAAAGAATATGTTTATGCAATACACAACACCATGGTTTTAATATTCACTCCTCTGCGGTATTAAATATTTGAGTTCAAATACAGACGTTGTGTGAGCCATTCATCATACGAGATAATAATTTTCCTTCTAGAAGATTTGTATGGCAGGACGATTTTTATGATACAAGCTGAGAAATGAATATCATTGTTTTAACGTCAATAGCTCAATGGTTAAGAATATAGACTACCTAACTCGAGGTCGTGGGTTCGAATCCGCCATTCGACTTTTCGACAATTGTTGCGAACAAGGACACGTTGTAATGTAGTTGAAATATTTAAAAAATTAGTAAGCAAGCTGAGACCCGTGGTTTGCAATTTAACCGAAGGTACCAGCCTAATCTGAACCCTATTCAATATGATTAACCATACATATCTGAGGTCAACTTAAATTGGTTTTAATTATTTCTCCTTATAAACTTTCATCTACTTTTGGCTTTTAAGTGATGAATTTAGATAAATCCCTTCTTAATGCTCGCCTACGTAATATCAACAACGGATGACAACAAATTTTATCCATCGGATACCTTTTAAAAGCATTTGTTTGCATTAAAAATACTTTAATAGCGTGATAAACAACTTTTTTTCTTTCATCTTTAAATGTATCAGAACGCAATAAAGTAATTTGATTTATTTGTATGTAATCTTAATGCGTTTTTTCTTTTTACAGTTGTCGGGATGAAGCTGTTACAATTTTATTCAATTAAAGTTGGCGTCCTCTCAAAGCACTCAAGTGAATCTTTTATTGAATAATTGGTTCAAGGGTGAAGGAACCTCGTCTTCTGCTTTACTCTGGGTACGACGGATTTTTTTATTAGAAAATAACAAACGAGGTGTCTACCTAATACTGCAACAAGCTAATGAGTTGCAGATGCGTTGCCTGCCTTTAATGGAATAAACAGAAAAAAGTATAATTCCTTTTCCTATCCATCTTCTCATCTGTCAAATCCTCTTCCAAGAAGAGAGAAGACTGAAGGACTCCTGAACCTAACATACTCAGGCGAAACGCAGAAATACTTCTACTTCACCCCTGTCTTCTAGTATTTCACCAGTCGAGCCGACCTAACAGTTGTTTTTGCGAACTCTACCACTGTTAAAAACTAAACTTTTCTTATTGCAAAATACATGATAGTTCAGAACCATGGTTTCCTTAGATGTTGTTTTTGTGTAGAAAATAAGCACTCACACCCGTGATCTAGCGATATCGGCAGAGATTACGAATATATTTGGTACAGCTTTTTTGAGATTTTATAATAAAATCGACATAAATTCGTAACATCCTTACAACACTGTCACTTACTTTCGCAACAAAAATTTAGTTTTCTTTATTCATTCAAATTTACGAACGAAGCATAACTTCTCAATTCCACTAAACTTCTAAAATATTTATTGCAAATGTATTAAAATCAGGTCTACCGTCCACAGTGTAGACTCTACACAATGAATGTGGTTAAAATATTTATATATGTAAATGTGATATGTCAACGCACAGCCCAAACTGCTGGGTCAAGAGACTTTTGTAAGAGATTTCTGTTATTACGTACGCGAAAACAACAAAAGAATTTTTATAAATTCATCTTCTAGAAGGCAGAAAGTTTAAAGTATGAAAGTTTGTACAAAGAAATATTTTTCCTTCTGACGAATTATTTGAAAATTTAAATAAACACTGTTCAGTGCAAATATTTATTTAGAGATCTGGTCTAAAAAAACCGAGCAATTCAGAATATCTAAAAGGCTTGCAAATATTGCACAAGAAATAAATCTTTAGTACATCTACCCCATTTAGGTAACCTTTTTAGTGATGTCATGTTTGAGTTTTACTAATCACACCCATTTAGATACGGTGCACGAAAGCAGATGCCGGTATTACACTTTCCATTGTATATTAAACTCTTGAGATTCCCAAGCGTTTCCCAGAGTGCGAACCCGAGTATAAATATACTGTATGCATTGTTTTTCCTTCTTAATGTTGACTCCTTGAATTTAAATGATTGTCATGTATTCACACATTAAAAATAAAATAAAAATGCTTTACTCGTTAAACGAAGACGTGTGCATCTTACATTTTTATATTAAGACTAGCAGTTGCCCGCGGCTTCACACGCACTCCTTATATATATTGTGAATCTAAACCATCCTCGAATCCCCTTGAACTCACACAAAAAATTTCATCAAAATCGGTCCAGCCGTCTAGGAGGAGTTCAGTGACACACACCAACAGAACGTGATTCTCTCGGCAGAGGCCTAGGGTGAAAGAGAGAGAAACGAGCGGACAATTCGGGCTGTTGGGAACCACCGCATTCTGCATTCGATCTCGGAGCACACCGTACCGGAGTCTCAGCTCCACTGTTCAAAGTCCTAAGCATCGCCAGTTCTCTCTTTTCAGTCATTAGCCAATCACTGCTGGACGTAGGTGTCCCCCGATAATTGCTAGTGGGCTACCGCGACTTTGACCAGATCTTCGGTCCATCGTATGGTAGGCCCACCAACACTGTGTCAACCTCTCAGTGTTCGCAATTTCAGGTCCGCTATTCGCCATTTAGCACCCTTGATATCTTAGTGGTGGTTTACTTCTCTTTATGATATCTATTGTTACATTATACATTGTAACAACATTACGACTGGTATAAAACAGTTTACATTCATAATAACCGTTTTAAAATAGCAAACAATATTGACGATGTTACAAATTTAGTTTTGTTACATGAATTGTAACTAGACAGTCGTAACAAACACATCTCCGGCGCCGTACGCTGCAAATGATTGAAAACAAAGCTCAAAAGTTTTCCATCGCTTGCCTATTGTGCTAGGGTTGTCAAAGAGAAGGATTTTTTTATTCTTATCAATTATAATACAAAAATGGAAACGTCTGTGGGACGTTACGCCACGTCACGTGTTTTCATTTACGCGTAAGTGACAAACATTAGCTGTGCTCTTTTTGCTCGTTTGCTTCCTTACACTAGCATTACCCCGTTTTAGTCGCCGCGCCGTTTCATTTATTTATATATTATTATTATTAATTTTAAATTTTATTATACTATGACAATGTTGTATTGAAGTAAATATTGTATCATGAAACAAAAGTTTAAAATAAACTTTATACCGGAATTAAAACAAAAGTGATGGGCGTATGCTTGTTACAGTGTCTAACACAAAAAAAGTACCTCTAAACAAACTAAGAGTTTGCCAGCGTGCATTAGAAAGAAGCTATAAGGGATATAAATTAAAAGGAAGAATTAGTAACAAGACAGGGAACAAAGAAGAAAGAAGAAGCTAGAGATGGAGTTGTACATACTTTAAAACAAATCGAAATGGGCAGGACATATACAAAATATATAGTCGAATAATTAATACGCGTCGGATCTGAGTAAACAGCGACTAGTCTTGACCTATTTGGACGGCGGACTATCACTTTATTATCCGGCAGTCGCTGTATCAACACGCACTCATCTCCGTCTGGTGTAAACATTCCTAAAGATTTAGCTGTGATGGAATTAAAGTAATCACTTAAAGCTCTTTTAGTGAGTTAATTAGTGAGACCTTAGTCTTGGGTTTAGCGGTTATCTAACAATTATCATTAAGTGTGAAATTACGATATAGTTGAGTTATTATAGTTAGAACGCAAGGATGAAGACGCATAGGGAGAGGGAAGGGATGAGGTGAGAGAGAGGAGAAAATGAGGAGGGAGAGAAAGTTGAAGTCGACATATACTTTTTCGTTTCATAAAATCAAATTCACATAATTCCAAAGGAAGTTTCACTTCAACAAAACTTATAAGAATAATAATTACCTTTAAAAAAATACCCGCAAAGTTCTATTTTAGTGTTAGTTATTCACACACGTACAATACGCAGTGGAATGATTGTCGACATTAAATCACAGTATGAAAGAATCAATACACGTGTATCAAGCAGCGGATCATTGGCCGCTGCCCAGGTTGATCACCTCTCTATTCATTCTTTACACTGCTTACATTGAGATCTCTATATATCTATTTATTACTAGCAGTGCCCTGCGGTTTTACCTGCCGCACCATTCATCATATCACAAACGAAATTAGTTACCCATTTCTAAGGAATTTGAGTTTTTATGACAGAAGGTTGCAAACGAACAAACAGGTCATGCGGTATTAAGTGACCTCTGGGACGGGGAGGAGGATTAGATTGGGGCCTCCAGCACCCTACTCATATTCGTACTCATCATTACTCATCCACACTATTACATACTTCTCGCTTAGCGTTCATTTCCTTTTTGCTGGACTCCTAAGTATCATAGCGTGATATTATACAACCTATAACCTTCTGTAATAATTGGGCTGTCAAAAACAAAAACAATTTTTCAAATCCGATTTAAAATTCCTGAGATTAGCGCGTTCAAACAAAGTCTTCAGGTTTATTAATGGTAGAATGGAATCCTTAAATATATTTTTAATTCTTCTTCTTCAACCGGCCTTTTCCCACACTAATTAGGAATTTTACGGCCTTTTCCCATTTCTATTTGGGGTCGGCACTCCTATTCTCGCTGATCCGGAGATTCATTGTTGGCTGTGTCATCTACGACGGTTTATACCTACCAGT
>JWHW01020015.1:306963-328341 GCA_000931545.1 Papilio glaucus | reverse complement strand
CGCAGATGTGTTAGAGAGAGCCGCACTCGGACCGTTATATCTCATCGGTAAGTGTGTGAAACAAATGACAATTTATAAATAAGTATAGCGCCCTCTTACGCAAGAAATCGCTATTTGTTTTTTTTTTAAATTTTGGTATTTAAAAAAGCTGTCAAGTACTACTACGTCTTATACGGAAATTGGCCATAATTATTGCTAAAGTAATGGAGATCCAACACAAAGAATAATTTATAAAAACATTTTATAAAATTTAAAACAATCAGCAGCACTCTGCAGCTGTAATTTAAAAATTGGAAAACAATACAACTCAACAAAGACTGATTTTATTTTACGGTATAAAAAGTTTCGTTTAAAAATAATAAGCAACTGCAACGTTTTAATTGAGAGCCCCGTCGTAACCGTTTATAAACCCTCGCCAACTTTTCACTTTAAAGGGGAAACTGTTTCGACGGAAAAAAGTAAATTGCCGTTCTTGTTGTCGTGTTAATTCTTGAAACCCGCGTTAAATAAACGATAAAGGCAGTTCGTAGTTTCTTTTTATAGTTTAACAAGTCCCCGCGATTTAACCGACTATTATACACCCTATTGTATAGTTGAACTCTATTTAATATGATAGATCTGTGGTCAACTTACATTGAATTAAAATTTAGACCTTTGAGAGATGAATTTAGAAAAATTCTTTCTCAGTACTTGCCTTCGTAATAACATAAATCATTGTGCAAAATTTCAAGTCTCTAGTCCTAGTAGTTTGGGGTGTGAGTTCATATATCAGTCAGTCGATTTCTTCTCTATAAAAGATAAGTAGTAATTTTACTACTGTCTCAAGATAGCATATATAGATATATATATGAGGTATTGCGGCTAGAAACCTAACCAGAGTTCAGTTACACAGTCTTGCATTGAAGTGATTTGTCATGAATTTCATGAAGTTTTTTGGTTAAATATTATGTTTTTAACAGTGGCAGATATCACAACATCTGTTGGACGAATGGGCTGGTCCGACCGGTGAAATACCACGACCTCACAGAAGGACAGGCGTGAATTAGAAGTGCTTCTGCGTTTCGTCTGATGAGTGAGGTTCCAATTTCCATCCTCTCGTAGGGATAGGATGGGAAATTAAAGATTATGGAAATTGGAGTATTGGACGGGGAGACTAGATGGAGATGAAATATTATTTTTCTATCTCCTCGTCTTTCCATTAAAGGCAGGCAAACACATCTGGGACTCATTTGCTAGTTACGGATGCCGATGGGTAGCGTTCACTTAACGGACCCGCTTGCTCGTTTACCATCTTATTCCATTAAGAATATTGTTTTCATAATATTAGATAAATGGTGAATTGTTATTTAAGCTCGTTGTATGTTTAATATGTTTCTATTTTATAATAAAAAATCACAATTTTTTATTTTGTAGCTTTTTGATTGAATAAACTTATGTATGTACATGCATTAGTTTTAACTAAGTATCATTTATTCATATGTCAGCATTAATAGTACGACACTGAAAACGAGAACGAACGCGCCACGATCTTATACAGAGTTGTTAGAAAGAGAAAAATGTATATGGTGTGAACATATTTCATTGGAGCTTATTTCGTACATAACTTATAATTTCATATTTAATATTTTTTACATTTGTATTCTTTACGAAGCAGGTAATGTCGTAGGCTATAGGTAGTAGTAGATAAAACTCACGCAAACAAACGAAAATCCTTGGTTGAGTTTTGTTTGCGCCAGCGACAATCCTGTGTTTGTACAAAGCAGACGGAGCGAAACAAAGGATAAACGCAAACTTCTAGCCCCCGTACTTGTCCTAAAAGGGAAACTTTGTACAAGCTCTTTAGTCACATGAATATATAAATGTACAAAATATGTACATATATCGATATATCTAACATTTAACCTCATTATTCAAATGTAAACAGCTTTTAACGCAATGCAGGTAATCCAGCGTGAGTAAAAAAGTAATCAACAAACACACGATCCAACGACCCGTCGGATTAGCAGTACTCCCTCTGTGTTGTAATTTAACCGGCAATAAAGCAAATGCTCGTGATAAATATGTTTACTCATAATCATATATTGTACTATTTCTTGCTTAAGATAAATTAACCATATCTAATTTAGTCGGCTTATAAAGACAAATAAATCCATATTAAAATACCTTTTATGTAAAACATATTTGGTAATATTTCTTGAAACAGTAATAAAATAGCGTAACATGTCCAACATAAACTAAATAGTAATAAGCCTAAATTTACAAATTGTGAACTAACGGATAACGTTTTCTGAATCACGTAACGACAGTCGTTTCCGACATTTTTGTATTTCAGAGAAAAGAAATAACGTTATTACATAAATACGTGAACTCGATTTTAAGAGTTCCGTACCCAAAGGGTAAAACGGGAAGCCTAAGACTCCGCTGTCCGTCTGTAATGCTGTAGCTCATGAACCGTGATAATTTGACAGTTGAAATTTTCACAGATGATGTATTTCTGTTGCTGCTATAACAACAAATATTAAAAAACAGAATAGAATTAATATTTAAGGGTTCTTCCATACAACAAACGTGATTTTTTTGCTTGTTTATGCTCGATATTGATAACGGCAATAGGTAGACGCTTCAAATATTCACAGAATATTGAGTTACATTATTCACTTTAAAAATAAATTATGAAAATAAAATTAATATTTAAAATAATATTATTATTTTTTGCCGTTTTTATAGATAATGGTACGGAACTCTTCGTGCGCGAGTCGGACTCGCACTTGGCCTGTTTTATTCCATATTTATCATTCCAAAATCACAAACTTGTTTAATTTTAACATAAATATCATGAGTCTATCATCTACTACTGTATGAAATATAAACCCAAGATTGGATTTGATTACACTTATAATAATCTCGCCGAATCAGTTGACATCATATTAAATGCTAACGATCTCAAATGAATCAACGGACAAGGACTTGAGTAAAACTAGACCTCTAGGCACTTGCATTGCCTGGCTGTTGTTACAAACTAATGTAAATTTTGTACAAAAATCTTTGATTTTAATGTTTTTGCTTCTTTTTCAGGCGCTAGGTTAACAAATCTTCGGGCACATCAAATTTAAAAAGTTCTGCAAAAGCGAATAGCGACTGTTATCTTTGGCGACGCCTAATGACTTGAGAGCTTCAAGTCAGTTATATGATAAATTATATTAAGCTGTTGTGTTTTCTGCAAATATTATGAATAAGGTTTTGTTCTGAGTAGTTTGTATGTATTTCTAGACCCACAGTTAAGTTTAGCGAGACTCCTTTAAGACTTTGAAATAGAGGGATTCCTTTCAAATTCTGACATTAAAGCGGGGATTCCCAGTGGTGGGCGGGCGCGGAAGAGTAGGTAAATGCCGGCGCGCTGAATATGTCATCAGCTCCGTGCGTAAATCTCAATTACTGTGACACGGTAATATTGTACGAAGCTGTTCTTACAGGAATTAATGCTTTTATCTTTCCCACTTTTATATACATTTAATTGCCCTATAAGTACAATGCATAATTTTTAGACAATGAGCATCAACCTTCGTTGAGATAAAGGTACGCTATTTTATTTCAAACTAGTACAATACCGTCATATAGAATGCAACGGGGCACAGGTGCCCGGAATTCCTTTCAAAAATTCAAGCATAAATTGTTAATTGTGGAGTCTGAAGCACAGCGTAAAGCGGATTTAACTTATGAATATTGCCTCGCATGCCCCTTTCAAAATTTTCGCAATGTTCATAAACTTGCTCGACAACGTCATTCTCACATAAATCTGCTTTCAATCAAAAGTTCAGACGCTTTGTCGTACTTAGCGTTGACAGAATGGAGGAGGCTCCAGTTAGCGCCACATCACTGCCAGTTTGGCTAGCTGAAGTAGCTGAAGTTTGGCGTAGTGATTTCCTTCAATAACAATGCTCTTATAATTAAGAGCCATTTTTCATACAACAGATGACTTTGCAAATATTTTGAATGATGTACGATTCAAACATCAATTTATATATAAATAAAGCGGTTATTTTACACTTTTAAAACATCTTCACAAAAAAAGGTTTTTAAAAATCTAAAATCAGTATCTGCAGCTAATCAACTAGGTATTAACCGTGGACCGTGTGGTTTTATCATACATTTAAATAGATTTTGTCAGTAATGCAGAAGTAGCTTTGGTAAAGTATTAACATGTGTAGCGCCACATCAAACGCCTGCTAGAGAACTCTCTACGAGCCGCAGAGTGCGAGCCCGTGTAGGAACTAGTGCGCTCCAGGCTTTGCTTTCTTTTAGCTCATTGTCTGTCGCACGTCTGAATTTGTAGTGTTTGCTTTTGTTTTTCGCTTAGACTCTTACATCATATTTATTATTTTATTTATGGAAGCTAAATAAAGCGTCCGTTATCTTTTTACCAACAAAAATGAACTAGGGGTTACCTCGATATTACGTTTTAGCTAGTTAGGTCTCTTTCATCCCTGTTTATAACTGCTTTAGAGAGATGGCAGCCTTACGGTTAATCCATAAATTGTTGAGTGTACGTTTTCCCAAGTCACCTTCGTATAAACATCAACGTCAGAACACATCGTGATACATCATTAAATTTGAGCACACCCGTAACGTTTTCCGATACCGTAACGTATGCGGTGAGCCGCTTGCCGGGAACAACGCGGAATGATCAAACATTCCGATGAGAAGATAAAGCGGTTTCTTTGTGATGACACCTCGGCATATCATTACCCTATTTCTTGTCATACATGATTATGATCCACAATCTTACCGGTAATGGTTAGTACTTGATTGTTTGTGTAAAATAGTTGCGCTAAAGATAAAGTTAACAGAAATAACAGACATAGACAGAATAGTGGTGAAAAAGTAACTCTTATGTAATTTTTATAATAATACTCTGATCAATAATTTTAATGTTTTGTGCTGAAATAAATAAAATTTTATTGCTTAAGTAGTATGATATAAGGTCTTTATGTTATACCACAGCGCCACCTACTTCGGTGCTAAGCAGCGCTAGAAAAATATTGTAGCGCGCGTTTGATAATATAGTATATGATATGGCATTAGAAATGTATACCCAGATCTATTATTATCAAGTTTATACACCTGCGTTGGCCACAGATTTGGCTTGGCAACCCACTTGTAATTTATCAATGCTTATATTATCTAACATGTAATTTAGGCCCCGTTTAAATAAAAGATGAGGGTATACATTTATTATGTCGTATCTTGGACCATGTCTTATTTCTGAAAAGCCCAAACTAAGTATTGGGAAATGCATATTCTTAAATGGATGACATTCGAAAAATATATTTTCCCATCAACTGAATACTTTGCTTGTCTTGTCGCTTATTAATTTATAATAATTTTACCCTTCACATAAAAGTTCGTTACTTTTTATAATGTTAAGCTCACAGTTTCCGTGATATTTGCAAAGATGCGTTTTTCAAGATGGCGGCTATCGCTCGCGGTTTCCGACGACCGAAACTCGGCCTTATACTTAGAGGGCACCCCTAGACATAATCCAATCGAAAAATCACGTAGATAGAATTTAAAATGCTGGGTGAATATCTAAATATCTTGAACTAAAAGCTGTGGACCGAACCTCTGCGTTGTCATCTGTCATCGAGAGTGTTTTTCGGAAGATATTAAGTGTTCGGATAATGACATCTAGCGTCATCCCATATAAATTTTATAGGTATCAGTAAGATTTTGCACAACCGATTTATTATCCAATAACCTAAGAGATGGCGCTTTAAACATTTCGCGAATTTAAATACTTTTTTGGGGAAATTAACATTTTTAGGGATAAGTTACCCTTATAGATTTTAAAATAAATGCCGTATCTAAACACAACATTTCATCCAAATCGATAGAGCCGTTTCTGAGATAGACGAGTACAAATATACAAGAATTGCTCGCTTTACAGTATTAGATTAGATTACATATAAACAAGCTACCATCGGAGATAACGGATAATCTTAATTTAATGAATAAAATAAAATAATTTTCATATTTTTACAAAAGCAGTGATCATATTAAATATACCATTAGAAATAAACACAACAGAAAAGGACGAACTTATTATGCAGTTACTAAAAATTTACCCAACTATTTATATGAAAAATAATCCAAAATATATCGGCTCTGTCAATACACTATCACATAAACTGACGTACCGACGTAAAAAACATTATGTAAGTTTGTGGACAGGTAGCATGTTGCTTAGATCTATTAGTATATAATGATGGGCGATATCGTGATTAATCCATTCACCTATATTGTTTTTGATAATGCTTACTGTCGATCTTCTAATGACGTCATTTATATATTTTGTAAGTTTATGGTGCATTCTCAAGTCCTTTTTGTTTCATAGATTTAACTTTATATATATTGTGATGAACATATTGATTCAATCACTATCCTTCTGAACAGATTTTAAAGTTTAATTATTTAAAGTATAACTATTTTATTATCACTATATATGTAATTTAATTGTTCTATTCTAATAATAATGCGGTCTTTGTACATACACACACACACATGTTAAATATTCTTCTTGTACTAAATCTCGAGTACAAAAACAAAATGACCGTGAAAATGTGTCGCGATTGTTCTGTGGACAAAGGGAAGGACCTAAAAATATGAACTCATCTGACAATGGCAGTAATTTAGCTCCAGAAGCTTTAACGGACCTCTCTGTGGGCCGCTTACGTCTTTATTATTTCCTCTTAACGAGAAATATAACAAGACTTTAAGTAATAAAGAAATAGATTACGTATATTAATGTGTGCAATTATGTTATACCTAACTTTTATATGAACTGTTGATCTATATACATAATCGAATAAAGACAATGAAATTAAAATTATGAAGATGACACCAGAAAATATGTGGCTACCAATACAAACCACAAATCACACCTTATGATTCAGATCGGTCTGGAATAGACACCATGTATACGGCTGCACCCGAGTCGTATTACTTATGGTAATCCAATTGCAAACTTTACTGAGTCACTGGCAAAGGCCGCAGAAATCGGTGCAGGCGTTTTTCAAAACGCATGATATTCTCTGTAGACTCCAGTATATAGGGAACGTTTAACGCATTACGCTTATGAATAACAATGAAATCAATAACGATCATCTAAAAATTGTGAACTAATGGCACGCTAGCATACATTTGTCATATTTTATTGCCCCATAACGATTTAATGTGTCTGCGTATTAGAATAATTGGATAGCGTTAACGAAGTCGTATCAACCGGTTATACAAATAAAATGAACGGTATCGACCGCCTATAAAAGCGCATTAATTTAAATATGTGCCGTGCATTTGATATGTTTTATAACAAGGAGCACGGGTCAACGGAACCATAACAATATCTATGTTGCTGCACGTCTGTCGATGTCGTTCCCGCGTCAAACAACTTTATATGAGCTCGCCTTTGCACTGTAAAGAATTATATTTCTACTGTGGCCAAAAAAATTAATAAAATTGACTATATGCCACGTTGATGGGTCTGCAATGAATTGAAAAAAAAAACAAAGCTGTAAAAAGCTAACGTTAATGACATATTGAATAATTAGACATTTGAAGATGTTAAACTATCTCTACAGCGAATGATTCATTTGTAGCCAAGTTATATTGAAACACCTATCTTTTTGTATACTAAATTCCTTTGATACAAATGTTATTATATATACTAATAATATTAAAATACATTATGCGTCTGCTGTTTGAAGGTTAGTAAAAGTTTCGCGATCTTATTGTAGGTACATAGAATGTTATAATTTATGAAATTTTGAAATAAAAATGAAGTTACATGAGAATCGTAAATAAATCCTAAACACCGCTGCGTTTAAGCTCCTTACCTTCGACATTGGACACCTTAGACAATTTCACTAGTATTAAATATTAGTGAAATTAATTCTCTTTTAAATATTTGTAAAATGATTCAAAAAGTTGATATTTTTGTTTTTTATTACCATGGCAACCGATAACACTTGGCGAACATGTTATTGTATCCATGACAATGTGTTTGTAACATTTCATGATGATCTGTTGAGTCGTTCAGGAGTTAAAGCATAGCAAACAAACAAACTCACATTTGCATTTATTATATTAGTTAGGATATTTATAAAAAAACATATCACACTCAGAGTGTATAAACGTTTTTAAAAATTTCAATACATGGGTAATATAAAGAAAAGGGAGCATTTGGCGAGACCAGGTGTTCCATTATGCGGCGTAAGATGCCGGGCGTCCTGATAGGCACGAACGGGTCGTGCGACCCCGAGTTAAGATTAGGTGTCAAAAGCGCCGAACAAACATTCCAACTTTTATTATACTCGATATGAGTGTTTAAGTGTTCATCGAGACCAGCTTATGTTAGCAAAATACACAATAAAATTTCAATTCAATTACCAGTTTTTAAAGTAAAGGAAGTAAACCCGCAATCCAATCCACCACTAACCGCAGATAGTTTAAACAGTGGTAGACCGCAACAACATATGTTGCACGAATGGGCCGGCTCGGCCGGTGAAATACCACAACCTCACAGAAGTGAAGAAGAAATATTCTGCATTTCGTCGGAGAAGTGAAGTGTCGGAGTGCCTAATTCTGGTCCTCTTCCCCTTCCCTAATGGAGGATGAGAAGGGAAAGAGTATTTGAAAGGGGACAGATTAGATAGGAAAAGGGAATATCCTTTTTTATGTTTACACCTTTCTCTGATTAAAGGTAGGCAACGGATCCCCAAGTTGTTGCAGATTACTATGGGTAGCGATCACTTCATGTCCGGTGAACCGCTTGCTCGTTTTCACCTTCCCCTATAAACATACTAACAAGACAAGAAGGACAACAACGAAAAAACATTGCAGCTTGACCTGACCATAGCACGCATATTCAGGCATTTTATTTATTTGTATCAAATAGTTATCGTAGGTTTGCTTCATCTTAAAATGTTCTTCTAGCTTATCACAATGATAGTATTTATAGCTTATTGCCAAGAGAAGCATGCCCGACAGTTTTATCTTAGTCCTATCACAGCAATTATCTGGAAAACAGACATCACAAATAAAACATGGCGGATTAAAAAATCGTAAGCTCTTTACGGTTATCCCATTCAATGAGTTTCATTAAAGGCAGCTTAACAAATCAATTTATTTTGTAACCCGGCCCAAGTTCCGGCTCGGCATGTGTCGAAGTATTTTTTCATTCAACGCCAGTCGCCGGCTCAATATGGTCGGGCGAGGCGGCAGTCATAGCTGAATAAGACCGGGTAAATACCGACACGGTTTAATAAGAAGCGGGAGAAAGAGCGTATTTCTTTACATTTCCTTACATCATTGATTTTTTGAATTCGAATGGAATAATACGCGGCGGTATTCCCGTGCAATAAATTTTGATTAAAACAGCTATGATCTTATATAAATTTGATATCATATAATTACGTACGAGTGATTATTACGTTGGTTGTGGTTTCGTGCAAAATAATTGTTAATATTTATATGTGCTCCAATTGAGAACTTTCTTTAAGGAAATGAAAATGATGACATACTAAAAAATCACTGATAAACCGTTATCGACAAACATATAACTGATGTATGTTGGAATGAGCCTCGCCTATGTAACTGCTATATACATTTTTTTTAGGCTTTGATTATGTAATTCTGAAATTCACGCAATTATAATCAAACTAGAATGGATCGGTTTATTGTATAGAGATAATGGTATGAGAGATGGTGTTGTCGACAAAAAAAAACAGTTATTATTAAGTTGATTTCGACTCAAAGGTGAGAATACAACTAATAGCTTTATCTACCTGGTAACTTATCCAATTTACATAACATTGTACTTAGATTTATTCTTTACCGTCAGAATATAACCAAGAGCTCATTTCGACACGAAATTCTGGGAAAATTGCTTCTATAATGTTTGTCTAATTGTCGCCTTTAACTGGAAGCGGCGGTGAGGCCATTACTCATAGCGGGAAACGGCTGCGCACTAATGTTGCTAGAGATCGCTAGTGTGCGACCAACCTTATATGCCTGCTTATGAAATATTTGCGTGAAGTAGAAATTGCTGCGAGTTTTCAATAGAAATATTTTCTTTGATGCTTTGAATCTATCAAGCATATTTTTTAAAATTAAAATGAAGGTATAAACAAAATTTCATGTCTGTTTAATCCCATTGGACTTGTGTCTAAGTATAAACTAATAATATTTGTTTATCTGTAAGTTTTTAAAGTACTACGCAAATGTTTAGTTCTTAGACGACATATTACACTGCTAACATATTTTCGTATTTATGGCGTTTATAGTTGCGTCTATGGATCTCACAATTAAGTGGAACTTATTTGGACTACATCTATTTCAATATTAAATAATGATTAATATAAAATAAGCATTTTTGATTTTTTTACCTAAACAACTTCATCAATTTTACTGATACTCAAAAACTTTATCCCTCTAACTCGTCGCAACGTTAGTTATTGATATTTTGATATCACGTCATAAACTCTACGGTACACCGTCGCAAACTAACCGAACACGTCATTTTCAGGAATATGACTGACTGTTAAAGATGGATTAACGATGTTAATAGAACAGTAACCTTTAACAAGGTGTTTCAATATAATTAGGAATGTTTTATTAGTAGTATTTGAGTATTTCGTACATAATTAAATCGACCTTTTCTATATCTTTCTAGGGTTTACAAAAGTTATTATTTAGTTTTAGCTGTATTACTTTCATTTTATATACCTCTGGCATAACATAGATAATATTTGAAATTTGTCCAGATGACATCGGGTTAAAACAGCTAGAATTTAATAAAGATATATAAGGCTCCATAGAATTTATTAAAATAGCTTAGAAATAGTTAAACAACTTTATTTTGCAATAAAACATTTAGAAATTTTGACATGATTCCATTATTAAAAAAATACATTTCTACACATTTATTGAAATTATTTTTCAATACTACACGGAACAATATAAATATTACCGGCAGTCTGCCGCCGACAATAAATACTCACTAAAAACCATTTAGACAAACTTATTTCTTGAGTCAAATCTATTTTCCATTGAAGTCAAATGTGGTAGTTATTTCAATTGTGGTAGTTATTCCGTTATATCCGTGTATTTTTAGGTGGGCTTCAATCATGTCGAGTTTCGGGCAGTGTACCACGAGATAACTTTTAGCGATCAAGCCTCGTTGTTCTTGACCGCGGTAACAGACTGCCATTTGCTACTTTAGTACATTATTAACACATTACTTGCAAATAAAGCTAATATAAAAATACTTCAAATAAATTTAACTGTATATGCATTGCATAAGCTCTGATTGTCCATTTACATAGTAGGTATTTTTCGAACAAATTTTATTATACGATTTAAAAGTAATCGATCCCTGTTACTACGATGCATGCTGCATTGCTTTTAAGTTTTAAACGAAACCAAGACCCAATTAGTATTATAGTGTTTAGAACATCACAGATATAAATTAAATTCTCTATTCTAATAACCTCATTAAACTTTTACCGCCGTGATAGATATACTTGTGTTTTATGGCTAATGTATTATAGATATTCCCAACATTTCCTTTCATCAATCACTCCAATGCTTCGGTATTGAGAAAATTTATTATCTCTAGAAATTTATTGAACTTTCGCAAACAACCCTTGATGCTTTCCGTGCTGCGAGATGCTTTCAGTTTGATTGCCTAGTTTCAATCCCTCCATTGTTGTATCTTTCTCTTTACTAGTGTATAGATATGGTGGTCGTAAGAATATATTTGATTAATTATAAAATAATAAACAGTCTGTACAATAAGAGGATACAGTCAGTTTTTAGCCTACTGTCAGTGTTGGTAAGCTTCACGTGACAACTCTTAACACGTTTGAAATCCTATTTTTATAATCCTGTTAGAGTGCTCTGCGTTTAAATCGAGGTATTTCTTATGTCGCGATAATTAGATGAGTACCATTATCTAATTATGAGTCTTATCCGTGATTATTTGTTGCTTACGATTTTCAGAGGTCGCTGCACCGTCAGGTTGTCACTTTGAGACATAACATTGCACAACACATTAACGAGGTCGTGTTTAACCACATATTTCCGTAGATTTAGTCTAGATCCTGGTAAACGCCACAAAAGCGAGATATTATCAGCGGTACCAATATTCCGATTTCGAGATTTCATTCAGATCGTTTTTAATTTACGTTGAATTTTAATAAAAATATTGGGACAAATATTTTAGATTTTTTACAATCATGCTTATTGGTTAGAGATACACAAAACGGTCAGCAGTCCGGCTGCCCGCTAGTTGCGACTGTACAGCGACTTACCGGGTAACGAGCACAACAGCAACCCAAACGTGGGCGATCTATTGCAAGCAACCGCAAACTATCACGAACCGCGTAGTGCGTACAGCAATTAGCAACCGTCCAGCCGACCACAGTGGGGCCGCAGCGCTGGGAGCGACTTAATACTGATGTTATACATAAATATTTTTGACTCTTTGACGATCAACCGGACGACTGACCAGGTTGCAGCTCACTGCATAAAGCTAAAGGCTTTAAGGTTAGGTTAGTTATTACAATGCCTGTTTACATTCTTTTTCTTTTGGTTGTCCGCTGCCAATCACATTGTACACAAATCTTGGGCATTAACTATTGACTGAATTTTCCATAATTAATTATGAAATAAAAAAAGATAATTATATGACACTGGCAATAATATTTTATGTTTTAATAACGTACGTTAAAAGTCTTGCTAAGCAACGGACGAAGTCGTAAAACTTTTAACTATAATTATCCGATTGCTTTACACCCATCTCATTAACGAGCTACCGTCGTCGGGTTAAGTTCAACTTAGGTTAAGTCTTAACATGCTCCAAGGTTTCCAGTTCATTAACGACTTGCGAAGCGATCCACTGCAAGCCATATCCGATTACAATGTGAACAAATTGACTTTCGCAGTTGCTTGGCTTTCCCAATCTAATGCTCTTAGCTGAGTTTATGACTCCATACAACTGCTATACGTTATTTTATGATTTGGAGTCTACGTATTTTTATATTTATATCATTTTACATTTACTAACGTCAAATTTGACTTAATTTTACTAAACGGTTTGAACTTTCAATTGATTTTTTTTTCTAGCAATTTCATGATATTTTATGTGCACTTCATGGTAGTTATTTAGAATGGATTATTTCCCAGTAAAACAGTGCTGCATGGAAAATAAGAAAGCTTTGTCCGTGAGTGCACCCGAGCCGGGCTCATTATATTTTTCTACTTACATAATTAAATAATGTTCTTCAATTTGAAAAAAAAACGGGCATCATTGTTTTCATTGCATGTAAATTAAAAAGATATCTTAAATACATTTACATACAAAATGTACTAAAAATTACATTCAATGTTATGTAAACTGAAATGAGATCAAACATAATAAATAGTAAATAATAGTACAGTAGAATAATCAAAGTGTTAGACGATTTTAGTTAAACGAATTTGCAGATGATAACATTGAAATCTCAAACCTATTCAGACAAATATTTACTTGCGTAGCTTGGATTTAATAGAATTATTCAGTTTGTCTAACACAAGACAAAATTCAAGTGAAACTGACTTAAACACATTGAATTGACTTTAAATGCTTACGTACATTTACAAAATTAATGTAACTAAATCGAGATATTTAAATAAGTCAGTTTAATTCAACATTTGAAATTTGAAGTAAATCTAAAGTTGGTAAATATATCAACATCGTCAATTTAACAGCTTGTGATCTTGTCGGTGAAGCAATCTTCAATCCTCCCTGCATTGTGCCTTCCTCTTGACCTCCTGATACGAAGCGACGTCGGCTTTATGTTTTATTTGTTCCATAAAAGATCTTCTTGGCCTTCGTCTCTTTCTCTTCCCGTCTATTTTTTTGTTTTATATCAATAATTGTGTTTGTAAGATCGTCGTGTCGTATGAGTCCCAACATTTGCCCCTACGGTTCTCGATGGTTTCTACCAACTTCCTTTCCTTTCACTCTGCCTAAGACCTCCTCATTTGTTACTTTCTCCGTCCAACTAATTATTTCACTTCTCCTCCAACAACACATCTCAAGGACCTCCATAAATGTACACCACTATAATATTCATTTTAAAGTTTCACTTCTCCTTAAAATAGAATATGGGCCATGGTTAAACAGTGCGAATATTTTTCAATTTCTTTAGTCGTACTTCATCTGAATTGACGCAAAGATAAAAATAGATTAGATACAAAGCTAGAAATGAAAACGAACAACCCTTCGAAAGAAGAAACAAGTTTGTCTACGATTGTCGAAAAAGAAATAAATATTGCTGACGACAGTCTGCGGAGCAAGGATTTACGAGGGCGAGCGAAAGCACATTTTTTTTTCAATTTCTCTCGACTGATGGAAGAATCATAAAAAAATGTTTACGTTTCTACCTTCATACGTTTTGAATTATGTTTGTCATAACGTGGGCGATATAAATATCCGACTATTTGCAGATAATAAATATTTTACGATATTTGCCGTCGGAGGTTCAGTATCCCGGATTTCACTTTAAGTACAGGCAATATTTAACAGTGGTAGAGCCAGCAACAACAACAGCGGTTGAATCGAATGGGCCGGCTCGACCGGTGAAATACCACGACCTCACAGAAAACAGGCGTCAAGTAGAATGTGTTTTGTTTTTAGCAGATTTAAATGTTTAATTTAACAATTAGGTGGTGAAAGTAAAAATAATTTATCTTGGTCATACTTTAAACATTTTGGAATGAAGGTGTGAATGAAGGTGAAAATGCATCATGCATGGTGAATAAGAAAATGTTGTCCAAATTCAATCCAAGTGAAATTAAATAATAATTTCAGTTCAATACACGTCTTGCTTACACCCAACTAACTTCAGAAATAATGTCCCAAAAGTAAAATAGTTATCACAGCTAAGAAGTATGAAATGGAGGCTTAATCGTGTTTAGGTAAAATTGGCTCTCACTTATGTTAAACTCAATCGGTGTTAGGAGAAACAACTCGAAGTGACCGTTTGTAAATGTGTATTAACTTCATGAATAACAATTATTTCTTGTAAGACGATAAGGAAATCGAAAGGTTATTTACGAGGAAAACTTTTATAAATAACTTTATTATATTTATCAGTAAAAATTATGTTTATTCTCGATTTCATTTTATGAAACCGCTTATTTCTCATAACTAGTATATGTTTACCGCCACAATATTTACCGACGAACGCTTTGCGAAGCGTAAATAATTCTTAGTTGGAAAATACGAAACAACTTTGCCCGCCAAGACTTCTTGTTATAACTTCAACCATTAATGACATCCTTATACTTCACAGACCCTAGAGGTTTCAAACTGTAAAGCAATACTCTTGGTATACGCTATATTTTTCATTGATTACGAAGACAAAAGTGTCTTTTGATTTTTGAAGAGAGTAAAATAAAAATAGAGTGGTAAAAGTATTTACATTCTTCAGAGGTAAAATTCAAATTTAAAATAAGGCGTAAAAAATTATTCCGATCATTTGATCCATAAAAGGATATAATTTGTTATATAATTGCCAAAAGCTGATTAGAGGATAAATATTTATTCTCTAATCAGCTTTTGGCAATTATATAACAATACAAAAAGTAGCCGATATGCTATTAGAGATCGAAATGTGAAGACTCGAAAGCGTCCTGATTAGGACGCTTTTTCTATAACTTACGTCATGTGTTTACATTTATGTGTTTAGACATTTGAAAAGTGATAAACACTAGCTGTCATCTTTTTTCTTATTATTTTAGTTACGCTATCCCTTTTACACCATTTGACAAGGGTGAATGTTGCTGTCACTGTCTTTGGAACACTTGACTGGTGATTTTGTATGAGTGTAACATATCTATAGTATGAAATATGTTAGCATGTCGCTGAATATTCTTTGAACCTTTGTTTTCCAGATGTTATAGTGATCATTGACGTGAAAACTTCTTTAGACTCGTTAGACGATTTGGTAGGGGAAAATCTTATAAGTTCGCATGAAATACCTTGCGCAACATGCGTGAACTGATGATGTGATGCTTATTTGAATTTGGAATAGCTTCATTTATTTTTCTTGTTCCATTTTTTGTTTTTCAATTATATTGTTATTCATTTATTTTTAACTACTTTGGTGCATTTGTTTTGAGTTTTTACTTCTGTCGTTTTTTCTAGCGGTCTTGTTAATTATTTAATACTCACTTTCATATGTTCAAAAATTACAAGTGTTTCCTTTTAAATTCTTTCAACTAAAATAAGTGGACTTCTCTTCTTCGCAGATAAAAACAGATTTCAAATAATCACTCACTTAAGAAAATAAACATCTATTATGTGAACAAATCTTTTTATCTTTATATTATTATAGATTAGAAAATCTTTTATCTCTTTGTAAATAAGCCATCAATTGGTATAAGTCAACACAGTAAGCATCAAAAAGTATTTTCGCTGAGATTTACTTTTTGCTGGGAATAAGATAAAGTCCTCCTCATTTCCGAATTATTAAGTTAGCCGTTGAGCCGAGAAAATCGTCCGCCTCTGAACGGATAGACGGATTTACCGTTTGGAAATGGTTTTGAATCTTGACAACTTGTTAATCTTGTCGTTAAATTTGCTTTGCGGTTCATTTTTCTATTGTGAATTCTATTTTAAAACGATTATACAGTTGTATATCATATACTAGCTGTGGTCCGCGGCTTCGCACGCATTCGTTTCTTATCCTGTTCTCGTTGAAATTTCTTGTAACTTGATTGCGCGTATAATAAATTGGAATAATTGGTAAATGTCAAAAAGTTGTTCTAATTGTGATCACCAAAGTAACCTATATTAGATTTTATTTTCCTTTTCCACTGAAAGTATTTTTTTAAAGATAAGGTCCCATGTAATTTTCTATATCCCTGACAATGTGTGAAAAATTTCATGATGTTCGGTAGTTAACCACGATCGTTGTTAAACTGGAGGAGTTAAGGAGTTAAAGCAATTAACAAACAAACTCACATTCGTGTTTATAATATTAGGATATCAATTGTTAAAGTATATTTTGCTAAGTAATCTATCAATATAGTTATATTGATAGATTTATTTCTAGGTAATGTAATTTTCTAATGAAGAATGCAGTATTAAAATCGCTTCAGTAGTTACATAGTTTACTCATTACAAACAAACAAATGATCGACTGAAACATATTATTAGATATGTATTAGTGATGCATTATTTCTGTTGTAATTTACTAAATTCTCAACATTGTCAAATACTTCATCTTCTATCTTAAATAGACATATGACTTTAGACATCGTGTATCTTATGGCTTGACACATAACGTGTATATTTACTGTGCTTTGATAATCATTTATGTAAACTTGTGCATTAATAAATCAAGTAGATAATATGGATTGACAGCTGCTCTCTAACTAATTTAACTTGTTCATTCGTTCTTGATTGATTCGTGTCAAAACAAACTGTTAGTTAATTACTGGTATTACTTTTGCTTTTTATAGTTCTTTTCCAGTAAAATACTTATATATTGTTGATTTATTTCAAATAAGAATTTATTTCAACCAATTTTTCAGTATTTAGTTAATCAAATTGAAACTTTGATAATTCAAAATCACAATTTAATAAATTAAATGCGGTTTTACTACCAAATTGACATACAAAATCCGTATTTGATTTTCAAAAGGCTTATTTTGTTATATAAAAGTCGGAATTTGATTTTCAAAAGGCTGAAATTAATCTGCAAAAGTCTTTGAAAGTTTTTGTTTTTGTCAAAAATTTGAACAATCTCTATTCCGCGTTTGATGATGAAATAAAAGAATGAAAGAAAAAGAAAAACAATTTTCAGCAAGGGTTAAATTTATCCTCGCTTTCGTCGCTATGCTAAAGATTAAGTATCGAGTCATTTATACGCTAGGATAGATGACATCCTCGAGCTCCTAAATAGTCTAATCATCCCATCTGGTATTGTGCCTTTCAACTTCTTTCGCGGTAGACATAAGTCGAACCTGTGCTCCGATAAAATTTTGGGAAGGAAAGGCCTAAGCAGAAGAAAAACTTATCAGTATAATCTGGATGAAAATGGAACCTTGATCGTAAGCCTACATACATTGAGATAAACACACATATATCTCAATGTATGCAGGCTTACGATCAACATATATAACAGAAAAAGTAAAGTTCCGCGCCCCCTATAGCTTAATTACATTAACTGAAACCCAGTAAATTTATATGGATATGCCGCGCCTACAGACTCGTTGATTTAATTACATAAATCTAAACCTGATTGTATGCCGTGACAACCGTCCAATTGAATATTCTGTTTATTAATTAATTGGAAAAGCTCTTTATTTATCATGATTCTCTATTTTTTTTTTCAAAATTATGCCAAACAGATTATGTTTCACACATAACTACGTTTATATTATCTATATCATTATTTTTGGGTAACCAAAGAGATGATTATATACAGTTTGACAATCGATCTAACAACAAGTCAATTATTTCTTTTTTATTATATTTAAATTTAAAGACATGGTTCAAAAGGACGCGAGATAACATTGTTTTCTGTTAAGATAAGATCAGTTAGTACACTGGCGTTCCGTTGAGCGGGTGATTCATAGTGTCGTCGCTTAAAACTTTATCTCGACTGTAAACCATCAGTCCAATTAAGAGATAAGGGTATTATTACGTGGAGCTACAACTTTCTCAGACAGACAGTCCTCTGTTTGTTTGCCCTCGAATTGTAGAGTAAAATCACCTTAATTGGAGATAATGAGTTACTAGTCATGTCAATGACTACTGCCGCTTGAAAACTCTCAATCCGATTTTTTTTAATTTATAGCAAGTTTTTAAGCCATGAACTTTTTAATTTTACGTTTAAAATATGGTTTAGTAGGTAAATATGGATTTTATTAAATAGTACTACAAAACCTATTGTTAATAACACGTCATGTCCATAACGTTAGACCTTAACCCTGTAATTGCAAAATTATAAGTTTTCAATTTCTATGCCCTACACACTTTCTAATTCCGAGTTACTTGACAATGTCTTCAGCATCTTATCCCTATGTTCAAATAGGAGTAAGATGCCGAAGACTTGAATTGAACTTGAATTGACTAAGAATTGTCAACTTGATTTTATATTGAATATAGTATTAATATTTTATGAGAAATAAGTTATCATATCACGTTAATTTCAAAACTATGTTCGTTTGATCTTGAAAATTGTATTTGAGATTTATTTACGCAAAAATCTTTTATTTCCAAATATTCCGTTAATTTTGATTAAAGAACAACATTTGAACAACCACGTGACATTAACGCAATGTTAAACAGTAATAAAAATATCTTCCATACGCGTCGATAGATATACATTGTACAGATAGGCCGCGATAATTTTACTCCCATCTTGAATAGGTCGGGCGACGGGCGTTAGGAATAGGAGAATGACACGTAGTGACACATTACAAAATGTAATCAAAAAACGATAGAACAGCAGGCCGACTTCATTTAACGACACTTCACCCAGCACAAAGCGCGTATCTGCGATGCAACCCGACTGCCGTCACTCGTTTGTAATGTAACCGCCCGCTACCAGGTTCTCCGCTACGGGCATACAGTAGCCCGTCATAATGTAGCTTGCGCGTTGAGCGGACAGGTGGAACAAGCTCGTGCCGTCTCCCACGTAGAGTGTGGACTGCCTTTGTCACGATGAGATCCAGCTTTCACTATATTTCGTTTTTCATTAGGTAATTAAGCATAATCATAACTCTTATCGTTAAATAAAACGTTCGGGAAATAACGAGAACTAAAACGTAAGGCCATATGAGGATTTTGTATGAATATACAGCGCTGTTTAAATAACACCGACATCCACATTCGTATCACATAAAATTGCATACAACATACAATTTTGTGCTCGAATGAACAATGATTGTTCTGTCCATCAAAATGCGAATATTAAAGAGAAATTTTGCATTTGCATCGTATTCAACATTTTGTATTTTGCGTTCCATTAAATTAAATTCGAGAACTGTGTCAGTGTTACATAAAAAATGAAAAGTAATGAAATATTAATTACGTATTAAAGCATTCATATAGTTTGAAATATCATGTCAATTTTTTCATGTACCTGCGTTCATAGATAACAAAAATTGATTGTGTTAAAGTTTTTTCTCTTCCCGCCCTTTTCCAAAATATGTGGGGTCGGTACAGTATGAACGTAGTAGTAACGTAGTCCATACTGTATAAGTGTTGGCTACAGTTTCTTACGGCCGGCCGCCTGCCTGACGCTAACCCTCATCGAGCTTATAGTATATGAAATATTAGTAAATTATCGAAATAACTTACTAACATTTCTTTTAACCATTTCACCTAGCTTAAACTTGAGCTAGGACTGGGTTAACGACAATAGTCGAATGGCGGATTCCAACCCACGAGCATATTGTTCATGTTTCCTAGTCCGTACCCTTAACAATTAAGCTATTTGCGCTTATTACATTTAATAATTATCAACAATGTAAACTATCTTATTTTGAATTAAATATTCGAAACTTTCGTAATGATGTTAAATTATGTCTTATACTTTACAGTTCCTAAATCAATGAATAATGTAAAAAAAATCTTCAAAAATATTTGTGTAGGTATTCAGCCGTTTTGATGTTTATGCATAAATATTTTGCTATAATTAATAAAAGTAAAATTCTTAAAAATAACGAAGACAGGTATAGGTAGGATAGGTATTACAGCCAAACCAAATTACAACCAAAGAGACTGTTGACAAAAAATGCTTCTCCCTATTCTCTCTCTATTTCTTTTCCTTCAGCAATAAGTCGTCCACTGCTGGACTTAGGCCTCCGCCCTTGATCGCCACAAAGATCTTGTGCTGTCCTCATCCAGTGGACACCCAACATAGATCGTCGGTCCGTCTTGTGCGAGGCCTACCTAAACTGTATCGCCCTGTACGTGGCCGCCACTCCTGGACTTTTCTGCCCCATAGGTCATCCGTGCTGTGTCTAGTGTGTCTGGTCCACTTAAGGTTTGTTACTCTTCAGGCAATGTCGGTTGCTTTGCTTCTACTGCATATCACTTAATTTCTGATACGATCTTGCCGATGAACTTGCCCTCTCCATTGCCTTTTGAGTGAACTTGAGCCGTCTAATAAAGCCCACGGTGAGTCGCAGTACCATGAGTCACTGGCAACACACTGTGGTCGTAAACTTTCATCTTAAAACACTGCAGTAATTGTTGTACTTTTTCCTGCAGCATCAATGACAATAGGACAGTTTCACTCGCTTAGGGGACCCTTTCTCTCA